>LXFE01004208.1:0-51136 GCA_001929475.1 Neolecta irregularis DAH-3 | reverse complement strand
AACCATTCCCCATTCTACGACCTTAAGACTCAGCGGAGTGTAGACCAAACTGGTCAAGTACTCACATTCAAACAAACTCGAATTTCAAAAGTTTGTGATAACGAATATGGTTGAATAGGAGCACCATCAACAATGGGCATTTCTTGCCGCTCAGGTACCCTTTTTTATGTAAATTTGCAAATGTTCAACATGTACAAGTTTGCGATGAGGGGCGCCGGTGCTGTCTCGTCGTGGGGCATGATTAAGTCCCCACAGATGATAGTTGAAGATATACTTCATATTTTTCTCTGTGATAAGAATTGGCAGTCATCGCACTACAATAGCATTTCCGTCTCAATGCATCTGTATGTTCTGAGTCCTTGTTTGCGTACCTTGACGAAGCTTCTGACGTATCCATTGACCTTGCAGGCTGATATAAAGCTCGAGCATTCGTTTTCTTTACAGAGTGATATCGCTCATCCGACTCATCATATGTATAAATAGCGCGTTTAGTCTGTTATTTCCCTGCTAACGACTCGAAACTCAATCTTTGGCCTGATTTTAGCAGGTGTTACATATATAATTCACGTGATACTGTTTCAAATTTCCGATTTACACCGGTCTTGTTCCAATTTTCTGCTCAAAGTCCTGCCAGTAGTTATAACAATGGGATCACAAAACGAACCTCCCTCGGTCAAAGAGAAAGATGCTATTTATCTACAATACTACAGCAGGTATATTGATTCAAGCTTGTGGAAAATGACCGAGATAGGTTGATTCATCAAGCCAACATGTTACAAGATGTAAGATTTCCTATATCACAATCGGATGTCATGGTGTCATTTCCTTCATGGTTCCATATATCACAAAGAGAATCACTTTCATGTCTCGTTTTCTAAGACCAACGGAAGCTTTCACTCTCACTGTCGACTTTTTATATTATGCTTATCATCAGATAGCCCGAACGTCCCTCTATCGCCTAGCAATATCTTACCCACCTGATTTTCATGACAAGACAGTACTCGATGTTGGCTCGGGTAGCGGAATTCTATCATTCTTTGCTCTTCAAACAGGAGCAAAGAAAGTCTATGCAGTGGAAGCTTCAAACGTGGCTTCATCGTTAAGCAAATTGATTCAAGGGAATCCTTGGATAGGAGGGAAAATTGAAGTTATCAATCGTATGTATAGGTGGGAATAGAATTGACTTGTTTAGAGAAGATTGAAGACGCAGAAGGCATCAGATTGATTGATACAATTATCTCGGAACCTTTGGGGGTCTTCCTTCTCCACGAACGAATGGTTGAATCCTTTCTCTACGCTAGAAAGTTTTTAAAGCCGAATGGAAGGATGTATCCAAATACTGGAACAATCCAAATCTCTGCCTTCTCAGATCACTATCTCCACAGCGAGACGCTACGAAAAGCGTCATTTTGGGAACAAACAAGTTTTTTTGGAGTTGACTTGAGTATACTGAAAGATCAAGCGAAAAGGGAAGTATTTGAAAGCGTTATTGTGGGGCCTATCGATCCCTTCTGTCTGATTTCGGGGTGTTCTAGCATAACTTTTGATTTTGAAAAATGTAACGTGGAGGAGTTGTACGCATTTACGGTGCCTATTGATTGGGTGATCTATCGACCTGGACTACTACATGGCATTGTGGGTATAGATCCGTCTGTGAGCTAAGATAACACGGATAGGATGGTTTGATGTGACGTTCCCCTCCAGCCACGTTCTTTCTACTTCGCCAATGTGCCAGAGAACGCATTGGCAGCAAACCCGATTCCTTTTCCATTCGCCATTATCGGTTCTACCTAACCAACGAATCACGGGGAAACTTTACGGCAAGGTCACCGCCGCGCGGAGTTACATACTCTCTGCAGAAATTCTTTCCCTGGGAGAAACGCGGCATGGCGAATGGAATCTGGAAGACCAGACATATTGGTATGGATTAGAAGGATGGGATCCGCATACTGCAGCCGGAGTCGTCGATCAAACCCATCAAAACTGGTACGTACCTCAGCCTGAACAGCAAATCGAAACCCCAGGCTACCCATGGGCTCAGTGATAACATGTAAAATCTCCAGTTTTGTGTAAAAAGATGCTACAACACGCGGCGGTCTCCCTTGACAATCTTCGCCTTTTTTGTCTTGTGTCACTTGTAGCAAACTTTCTTACGACCTTCTACCGAGCTCGGTTGCCTTGGATCCCTTGAAACAAATATGATCGTCGCGCTCTGGACATCTTAAACCAGATTCCAACAATAATACCGCTTGCTGCTTTTCGTAAATGCACTTTCCGTCCTGCCATGTCCCATAAGCAAAAGGAAAAGTATGAATTTGGGGCACTTCCGTCTCCAAGCATTGCAAAACCCATACATACAGCCGGAATTATCGATCTTTCAGAAGCTCAGTTTTATGGGCAAGTTCAAAGAGGATTAAAAGCTCGTCATGTTCAGTTCATTGCTTTAGGAGGAACCATTGGAACGGTACTTGTACAATCGATTTTGATCTTGACCGCAGGGTCTTTTTGTTGGATCAGCAAATGCTCTTGCCGATGGGGGGCCACTCTCGGCATTGATGGCCTATTCTTTCGTCGGAATATTGATCTTTTGTATCATGCAGAGCTTGGGTGAGATGATCACCTATTTACCTTTGCCTGGAGCGGTACCGAGTTTGGCTTCAAGATATGTCAGCGAGGCTTTGTAAATCAGTTTTTAATTGCGTTTTTGTTCATTCTATAGAGGATTCGCCCAGGGATGGCTTTACTGGTTCTCATTCGGGATTACCGTTGCCGTGGAAATCACTGCAGCAGCTTTAGTCATTCACTATTGGGATCCGAAAGAGATCGTTCCCGTCGGGGTATGGCTTACAGTTCTCTATGTCGTGATTATCGGTTTAAACTGCTTTGGTAGGTTCTTTCCTTGAGTAAAACGGTAATTTTCTAGGCGTTAATCTATATGGCGAAAGCGAATTTTGGTTTGCGAGTTTAAAAATCGTTACAG
This sequence comes from Neolecta irregularis DAH-3, assembly GCA_001929475.1. NCBI lineage: Eukaryota > Fungi > Ascomycota > Neolectomycetes > Neolectales > Neolectaceae > Neolecta > Neolecta irregularis. The sequence continues at coordinate 48,156 of LXFE01004208.1, read as the reverse complement.
TTGTCGGATTGCTACTCATGTCATTGATTGTGGATCTTGGTGGGAACCCGCAACACGATCGTATTGGATTTCGGTATGATATCGAGGAATAACTGATCTGAATTTTAGCTATTGGAAGGATCCCGGACCAATGAGGACATACATTGACAGTGGATCGACAGGTCGCTTCCTAGGGTTTGCTCCATTCCGTATCAAGCGTTTTTATTTGCATAGGCTATGGAAAGTTGTTACACAAGCAGCATTCTCTTATGGTGGGACTGAACTAATCGCAATAACAGCTGGTGAAACAATGAACCCACGTCGTAATGTTCCAAAAGCGATCCGGCGTGTTTTCTGGAGAATTCTGATCTTTTATGTTCTCGGTATTCTGGCAATCGGAGTACTTGTCCCATATAATGATCCTGATATGTCTCGAGAAATCAGAAATGGAGGCCATGGAGCAAATGCCTCACCTTTTGTCATCGGTATCAAAAGACTGGGAATTTCGACACTCCCGGATATAATAAATGCAGTCATTCTATCGTCAGCTTGGTCTTCTGGAAACTCGTTCGTTTATGCCGGGTCAAGAACATTGTATTCCCTCGCGTTGGACGGAAAGGCACCTTCCATCTTTAAGAAATGTACAAAGTCTGGAGTCCCAATATTCTGCGTTGGAAGTATTGCATTGTTGAGTTTAGTAATGTACCTCAATGTTGCCACAGATTCAAACCAAGTATTCGATTGGTTTTCTAATCTAACTACAATTTCGGGCTTTATCACAGTGAGTATATTTTGCCAATACAATACTGATCCTACTAGTGGAGTGTCATTCTCATTTCTTACATCCGTTTCTACTATGGACTCCAAGTTCAAGGTATCTCAAGATCTTCTTTACCATTTCATGGACCACTTCAACCGTACCTGGCATAGTCTTTACGCTTGTCAAGCCATTCCTGAACTTTAGCTTTGCTTTATTCTGGACTATTACTTTGGCCATTTTCAGCGGAGCGGACAAATTTCAACATGGATTCGATGTCAGGGGATTCTTCGCGTCGTATATCAGCATAATGTTCTTTTTCGTCATGTATTTTGGCTATCAGATTACCAAGAGACCCAGATTTGTTAAGCTGGAGGATGTGGACTTTTTTACTGGAAAAGAACGTATTGATGTTGAAGGTTCATTACCCCTTTTCAACGGGGATGTGCTGAAGATTCGTAGAGACAATACACAGAGACTCGCTTGGTCCAACGACTTGGTATGGAAGGCTCTGGGATTGGATTGCATAGTTCTTCGAGTCAGTCGATTCTTGGCGATCAGTACAACGTACATCTGTGAATGCGCTTACTTTTGCAAATTGCACTATGTCTGAGAGTACTTTCATAAAGTTCCTAGTGTTTTCCTAGCTAGTTATCGATGTATCTTCCGGAGCATAGAGTTTCTTGTCTCATAAGACAAGCTTCTTGGCCCAACCCCGATTTTCCTTTGTCCGACATGCAACATACATGCTCAAAACATTGAAGAGATAAATTGCTCGAATTAGCACAGGATCTTTGCTATTCTCGGAAACTCAGGGGTCGAATCAATCAGCACTTTGATGGTTTCTTTTCATCGTGTTAGACAAAGTAACTGCAAGGGAGGGCATGAAGTATGGTGGTAACACTTTTTTGGATTTCTTCCTGATACAGGTTGCTTGATCATCGACGAAGCCAGCTGAAGATTACCAACCATTGGTGGGAGATAAGAAACCCATTATTATCACCCATCCTACTCGAGAAATGGCGACGTTGAGGGCCGTTCCTGTGAAACTTGCTCGAAAACTTTGCTGTTCAACCCGTTAATGATCAGCTGGTCTCCCTGGCTTATCCAGATGAGCTGATAAGATGTTTTCCAATTCTTTTAGAATTCTAAGTACTGTTCGACAGCGCGAAACCAGGGCTTAAGCAAGACATGGCTTACGGGGATATAAAACAAGATCGTATTGACAGAGCGGTTAAAGATAATCATAGAACATGATTTCAGTTTCCAAAAAGAAGCATGGGTATTTTAGGTTGAACAACCGCCTCAACCAGTCGTTACGGTACGCCATGCCTTGCCATGTCTTCTGCGAAATATAAACGACGTCATCCCCAAATCATGCCTTCTGTTGATCTTTGATACGATCGCAGACTACAAGGAGATAGAGCCAAATCTTGGCTGACATGCTTTTTACTAGGGCGCCGCGAGTAGATAAGCACTGGGAAAATAACGATAATCAACACACTTTTACTTCCAGTATTGTGCTGTTGGACACATGTTTGCTCGATCAACCGGCAACCAGGCTACACGGGGGTCGTTCAAATTTAATGGCGAATCGGAGCGAACAAAAGCAAAACCGCCGAAGGCATATCTTACAAGTAGACCATAAATTAAAACGACATGCAAAGGCAACCGTCTCCTAAGAACATTCAGTATCTTACTGTTTCGTAGGTTTGCACTACTCAGAACTCCAATCGATGAGTTCGACCCATCCACTTCTTTAGTTCTTCTTCACCTGACATTTATTTCATTATATAGATTCCTCCAAACCCTCATATCATTCGTACACATATTGTGTATTGTGCCTCACTTTTTCTTGAACGAAAATGGCAGCTCGAATGAACTCATCGTCCAGCTCGAAAGACTCATCTCTTCCAATGTTCTCTGTGGAGAAATCTCATGATGTTTCCTGCCGCGGGGTTATTACCGATGAAGTTGTAGAAGAGTTTGGAGAAGTCCAACGAGGGTTGAAATCTCGACATATCCAGCTCATTGCCCTGGGGGGAACAATTGGAACTGTATTGCCGTTTCTGAAAAGGCTCACGAAAGGGATTATTTGTCGGCTCGGCAAAGGCACTCGCGACTGCAGGCCCATTTTCTGCACTATTGGCATATGCTTTTATCGCACTTTGCGTATTCTGTGTAATGCAAAGCTTAGGCGAAATGATCTCATATTTGCCTTTGCCCGGTGCAGTACCGAGCTTAGCATCTCGATACATTGATGAATCATGGCAATTTTCTCCTCAACAGAAACACGGCACTGACTCTTCCAGGGGCTTTGCTCAAGGCTGGCTTTATTGGCTATATTTCGGTGTTTCCGTTGCGGTAGAGATTACTGCTGCTGCTTTGATCATTACCTATTGGGATGCCGAGCGAAAAATACCTGTCGGGATATACATCTCAGTATTGTATGTCATGATTATAGGTATGAATTGTTTAAGTACGCTTTCGTTTTGCAATTCAATGTTCACATTTTTTGACCAAGAGGTGTCCAAGTATACGGGGAAATGGAGTTCTGGTTCGCCAGTCTAAAAATAGTTACGATTGTTGGATTGCTTCTTATGTCATTTATCGTTGTTCTTGGCGGAAATCCAAAGCACGAAAGGCTGGGATTTCGGTATTTCTTTACCAATAGAAGCTAAGTTTCATGCATAAGATACTGGAAAGATCCCGGATATATGAGAGAATATCTTACCATCGGCGACATTGGGCGTCTTTGTGGGTATCTTCTCTTCACTCACAGTACACTCATCTTGAAGTTTGTGGAAAGTTATGTTACAAGCAGCATTTTCCTACTCTGGTACCGAATTGATCGCAATCACGGCTGGTGAGGCCAGAAACCCTAGAAGAAATGTTCCAAAGGCGGTTCGACGGGTATTCTGGCGAATTATAATCTTCTATGTCTTTGGTGTTCTTGCAATCGGTGTGTTGGTCCCCTATAATGATCCCTATATGTCGAAGCAAATTGCCAATGGAGGTACAGATTTCTGATCGTCGGTTGTCTGCTGATCACTGAGTTCCTGGAGCATCGGCCTCGCCCTTTGTCATTGGCATCAGCCGGGTTGGAATTGATGTTCTCCCGCATATAATAAATGCCGTAATTCTCTCCTCGGCCTGGTCGTCAGGAAACTCGTTCGCCTATGCCGGCTCTCGAACAATCTACTCCCTGGCTTTAGATGGGAAGGCACCCTCAATTTTCAAAACATGTACAAAAAATGGAATACCGATTTTCGGCGTGGGAAGTATTGCGATAGTGGGACTAAGTGCTTTTCTTAACATTGGAAATTCATCCAGTCAGGTTTTTGATTGGCTAGCCAATCTGTGTACAATCGCAAATATCATAACCGTACGCCTTTGTCAAGTCGAAAACTGATGTCTAGTGGAATACTATTCTTCTTGCCTTTATTAGGTTCAAGAAAGGTCTTTCTACACAGGGTATTTCTCGAAATTCCTTGCCATTCAAGTCGATTTTCCAGCCGTATATTGCTTAGTAAATGTATACCGTTGGTTCTTACTTCTAACTCCAAGTTTCGGGCTCTTCTGGATTTCTATGATTATTATCTTCAATGGCTTCGATACGTTTCAGTCTGGCTTCTCACTCTCTCAGTTTCTTCCCGCATATTTGAGTTTGATTTTCTTCGCTGTTTTCTATGTTGGTCACAAAATTACGTCTCGTTCAAAGTTTGTTCGGGATGAAGATATGGATTTTATTACTGGGCAGGAAAAGATAGATAGGGAAGAAGCCATGCATGTGGAAAACATCCCAACAACTTGGTATGAAAGATTCTGGGATTGGTTGGTATAAGAGTCATCAAAAGAAAATTGTAAAATGAACATGTTAAAGTGCTCGGGGAGAAGATAGTGCTTAATAATGCATATACACAATATTATATAGATTAGCTTCGGCCAATTCCACATACCAAATTTACCTATCGCACTGTTGAATCATTCGATGCGGGGCTGGCTAGGTCTTGGTTTTGTAGATTCTCTAGATGACAAAGGGCAAATCATTAAAATCTAAGCATCCTGTTCTTAATAGAATAGTGATCCTTGAAGGCTAAACACGATTTCACCACCATTTGATGGTCTTGGTCTCTTTATACTTCTGATGACAACACTTGATATGTAAGAGAATCCACTGACAACATTTAAAATTCAACTCAATAGCGGAAATGTAAACAAAAGAAATTCGTGGTCTCTGTATGCCCGCAAGCCCATCTTGAAAGATCCAAGCGAAGACTATCGCAATAGGTTCAGTCAGGATCTCTCCCGAAAGCTTTGGCCAATGTAACAGACCAAAGGGATCAGTTTATTCTTGAAACGTATGGATATCTCTTCTACGCTAAGACACCTACGTACGTACTATTCGGGAAGACTACATCTCTCAAAAATAGCGCTAATCTGAACACCCTGTATAGAGGAAGCCCAAAAGTGGTAAGGCCCATGCCTTTTTGTAACCAATGGCTGCCTGTCAAATCATTCGTTTCCTTATCATGAAACCTTTCGGCCGATTACGGAAGGCAAGAGGGTCCAATCAAAGACATTGGCGAAGAAGCAGCTTAATTGTGTCTTGACATGGTTGCACAACTTTCAGGATCACTTAGAGACGCTGGTTATTGTGTCTACTTCGATTCAGAGATTTATCCATTGTGGGGATTCCTGGATGAAGGAAGGGAAATGCTTTATTCGACATTCGTTGCAAGGGCTATAGCATTTCCGAAACATAAGAGTTCCCTAGCTCCGGATAAATTCCCGCCAGCTCTTGATAAGCGATTCTCTCTTATCTTTCTTCAAAGGAATCACAAATATAAATTCTAGCCAAGGAGTTGCCCCTCCGAATCTTGCTTTTCCTGATGACCCAAGAACTCAATCCGCCTCATTATGATCGAAATTCTTCATCGCTTCCCATCGATGAGAAAAACAAGAAACAATATGCCCGTGATGTTATAGATAAGGCGGAGGTTGAGGTATACGGGGAAGTTCAGAGAGAGTTGAAGGCTCGTCATGTTCAGTTTATTGCATTGGGAGGGACTATTGGCACCGTTGATCTTCATCCGAAAGAGTGGCTCTAATCCTTGTAGGGACTTTTTGTTGGATCAGCAAAATCGCTCGCTAACGCAGGTCCTTTATCTGCTCTCCTGGCGTATACGTTCATGGGTGTTCTGATATATTTCATCATGCAAAGTCTGGGTGAGATCGTAACCTATCTTCCGCTACCTGGTGCGGTTCCTAGCTTGGCGGTAAGGTATATAGATGAAGCATGGTATGCTATTTTTTAGAATGATTTTACTGATCGTAAGGGGATTTGCTCAAGGGTGGCTTTACTGGTTTTCATTCGGAGTTACGGCAGCAGCGGAAATCACCGCTGCCGCGCTCGTCATTGATTTCTGGGATACTGAACATAAAGTCAATGTCGCAGTTTATATTACCATTTTATATATCGTTATTATTGGACTAAATCTCCTGGGTATCTACGTTCTCGGATAATTTTGTATTTTTGGGAACTGACACTGTAGGGGTTGAAATGTACGGAGAGACAGAATTTTGGTTCGCGAGTATTAAGATTGTAACAATAGTGGGGCTACTTTTACTATCATTCATCGTATGTCTGGGAGGAAACCCCAAACATGATCGCATTGGATTTAGGTATATCACTGCCCAGCACTTCTGCTTATAAAATCAAGATACTGGAGGAGTCCAGGAGCTATGCATGAATATCTTTCTATGGGGGGAGCAGGGTTGTTTTTGGGGTATTTCGAAATTCTTTGGACATATATTAAGGTTATAGACTCTGGAAGGTGTTGACTCAAGCTGCTTTTTCATTTGGAGGAACGGAGCTAATTGCGATTACTGCTGGAGAAACCCGTAATCCTCGGCGCAACGTTCCAAAAGCTGTTCGACGAGTCTTTTGGCGAATTCTTGTTTTTTACGTTCTTGGGATTCTGGCTATAGGTGTCCTTGTTCCCTACAATGATCCTGAGATGTCTAAGCAAATCAAGAGTGGAGGTATCTTGGAAACCTTTTAGCATAACAGCTGACATGGAATAGGACGTGGCGCATCTGCCTCGCCCTTTGTTATTGGGATCAAAAGGGTTGGAATAGATGTTGTCCCACACATCATTAATGGTGTGATCCTCTCATCGGCTTGGTCAGCGGGAAACTCGTTCGTCTACGCCGGTTCACGAACATTATACTCACTAGCCCTCGACGGGAAAGCACCTTCATTTTTCAAAAAGTGTACCCGTCAAGGGGTCCCGCTGTGGTGTGTCGTCAGTATCGCCATACTGACTTTAATGGCTTATTTGAATCTTGGAAGCTCATCGTCTCAAGTTTTTGACTGGTTTTCCAATTTGATTGCGATTGGAAACATTGTCACAGTATGTATCCTGGTCTCCAGCGAGTACTTATATCAAGTGGTGTACAATTCTCGTCGCTTTTCTAAGATTCAAGAAAGGGATGGAAGTTCAGGAACTGTCGCGGGATGACCTTCCATTCAAATCCCGGTGGCAACCATACGGTTCTTAGTAAGTATTTATTTTCCTGTCAAACTAAATTTGTCTAGTTTTGCGCTCTTTTGGCTCGTTTTAATTATCATTTTTAATGGTTTCGACACCTTTCAAGATGGGTTTGACACCTCTGGTTTTTTTGCTTCGTATATAAGCATCATTCTTTTCGCTGTCCTATTCTTCGGTTACAAGGCCATCAAACGAACACGATTCGTCAAGCCAGAGGAGATGGATTTTTTCACTGGAAAAGAAAGAATTGATCGTGAAGCTGCTGAGTGGCGGGAACAATTACCTGGGACTTGGTATGCCAAAGCATGGGATTGGCTTGTGTAATCGATTTGAAAATCGCCTCTGTATTTGCTGATGATTTCACACAAAAGTAATAATTACTTGTTTAGTCCAGTGGTCCCGAGATTCCAATTTGTTCAAGAATTAATGTTCATTTCGGAATTCATAATATCAGTACTACCACCCTCATGTAATACATATTGTAGAAAGTAAGACACGGGATAGGAAAGTGTTCAGAATAAGTTTAAATTTCACTGGCTCCGCAACAGACTGTACCAACTTTTCTTCCTTGAGGCGTCGTTATATATAGGGTTAATTTTGTTACATGATGCGTTCAGATAAATATCCTGGCTTTATTCCTTGGTCTCAAGTTCAATGTAAGTGTATATCAGAGAATCAATTTTACGTTCAATTGAAAGAACCCCACTGGATGAACTGTGATACTCACCTGAGACCGTATCCTTTGATTTTACTCACACTGACTGGATCAGTATTCTTTTCTTGAGATATGCTGACAAATATCTCAAGAAAACGTTGGAATTTGATGTGGCGCCGAACGCCACAGTTGTTTTCATTGAAATACGTCAAAATGGCCTAATATCATGATTTTTGGGTCAAAATGACGGCTGACGAACGCACCCTAAATCAGCGATATGGTGGTCATCACCCGGTTTGGAAAGTGTATAGCACATGGCTCTGTCGTAATATTTAGAAGTTGCGAGCTGGAATGCTTGAACCTATGTAAATGACGACATCTAGGCGATGCCTGCAATTCCTCTCTTTTTAATTCTCGATTCCACCCAAGTTGCTCTTTATCTCTTCATCAATGTCTGCAATTCATTGGTCTTCCTCGTTAGGATATACACTCACTGCCACCTTGGAAAGCTACAGTAACACAACTCGTACCATTACTTCTTCTTCTACCGCTGCTCTGGAAATTGCGAGTATGGCTGATGAACAGCCAAACTACTTCCTGCGCAATGACGACGCTGACGAAGCTGTATCACAAATATATCCGGATCGACCTGCATTTCTGTATTTGGATGATTTGGCTGCTGAAAGGAGACGATATCTTGCTGTAAAGACACGCCGAGCAGAGAGGGGTAGATTGCATGGGCATACTGTTGAAGAGGTTTGCCATGAAGCGATTATTCGTATTGATGGAATCCACTGTTTTGTTCGAAAGCTGTTCAAGAGAACCTCACGCAATTAAAGGGATTTTTTTCCTACATGTGTATAATAGATTTAAAAAAAACGGAAAGTATTGGTCTTTGGTAGTGATATTGGTATTGTTTCAGCGCCGGTCGCTTCACATGACCGAAATATTTTTCGACAAACCTCATTTATTCGATGGAGGACATTCTTGTGAACATTGCAGTCGACGATGGACGGTGGAAACCAATCAAGAAGGTGCAAAAGGGGAGATGGATGGATCGAGTGAGATCTAAAAAGGCTCATAAACATTGGGAGGAGAAAAAAAGTAAAATTTATTGCTTACGGGGTATTTAATTTCTGAAAGAAATTGTTGATATTAGAAACCAATGAAGATGTGCTGAATGATAAACAAGATCATTTCAAGCATAAACATGGTCCTGTCAAAGATAAAGTTCAGGTTACGACGAAAAAGGTAGCCAATGCAACGACAAATGGAACCGAAAATATCCCGACTGTTTCAAATACACGCTCTTCCAAACGAACCAACACAAAACCAACGCAATTTATTTCCTCTCTATTTACATCCAATCCCGAAATTGACATCGACATATCACATGTAAATAAAAAACCACCCGGGATAATCACCAACGCACCAAATTTGCAAGGGACGTTTAATATGTTGAATCCACGAATTTTATCATCGTTGAAAAAATTGGGGATTGAGAATCCTACGGGAATTCAAGAGGAGAGTATACCCTATTTGTTGAGGAATCATTGTGATTTATTTATATCGAGTCAAACGGGTTCTGGGAAGACGCTTGCTTATCTCCTTCCGATTATTCATTGTTTGTTGGAGGAAAAGAGTAATAGGGCGGATGGGACTAGTACGCTTATTCTTGTTCCGACGCGGGAATTGGCGCGGCAGATACAAAGTACGCTGGACGTTTTACTTCCGGGTACAGGGCTCGTATCTGTTATCTTGAGTGGAGGTGAGAAGAAAAAGTCTGAGAAATCTCGGTTGAGGAAAGGCGGGAATATTATCGTTTCTACGCCGGGGCGATGTCTTGATCATCTTGAGAATACGGAATGCATGAATCTGCGCTCGCTAAAGTGGATTATCATGGACGAGGGGGATAGATTGATGGATCTCGGGTTTGAGGAGACGATTGAAAAGATTCTGAAAATATTGCGGGAGAAGAAGAATGGGTGGAAGACGATATTATGTTCGGCGACGATGCAGGGAAGCGTCGAGTCGTTATCGAATCGTCTTGAGGACCCTGTTTTGCTTTCTTTGCAAGGAAATGAATCCGCGCCTGGTCAACTGGACCAGTTTGCACTGATCACTCCTCTCAAACTGAGACTGGTTGGGCTACACACGCTCTTGTCCAAAACTCAAAGCCAGATTTTGGTGTTTGCGAGTTGTACTGCAGCTGTAGATTTCTACGCAACGCTGTTTAGCACAGTCCTTCATGGCCGCAAGATTCTCAAGCTGCATGGCAACCTGGAGCACCAGACACGGATTGAAACGATCTCTGTGTTTTCGAATGACGGGCGGGCTATACTGTTTTGCACCGATGTTGCTGCACGGGGGTTGGATCTGCCTGATGTGCAAACGGTAGTGCAGTACGACGCGCCGTTTTCTACTGACGACTATCTGCACCGTATAGGACGAACGGCACGGGCAGGCAAGCGCGGGACTGCGTATCTCTTTCTTTCGCCTGTGGAGGCTGGTTATGCGGAAAGCCTTGATGGCGTGTCTTTGCAGAGCATCGAAGGTCTGTTTAAGCGTCTTTTGGGTGCGCAATGGCAGGATTCTGCAACGGAATCGCAGCTTGGCATGGAGCGGTATGTCTTGCAAAATGTTTTAGTTGCTACAGAAGCATATCGCAGCCACGTACGGGCTTATGCGACGCATGTCAAAGAGGAGCGGCGGTGGTTTGGAATGGAGAAAGTGCATTTGGGACATTTGGCAAAGAGTTTTGGGCTGCGAGACAAGCCGAGTGCTATGGGGAAGCGGGACCGGAGTTCCGGAGGTGTGGGAAGGAGCAAACGGGTGAAAAGCGCAAAAGTAGACTATTTAGATCGATCCTGAATTGCCTCACCACCATGCGCAAGACACATATTTTTGGTGGCTCCTCGCATCCAGAGCTCGCGAAATTAATTGCAGAGCGTCTGGGCTGTGTGCTGGCGGCGGCTACGCTTGGCCGCTTTTCAAACGGCGAAACAAGCGTCGAGATTGGGGCAAGTGTGCGTGATCACGATGTGTATATCGTGCAAAGCGGGAGTGTGACGTATTTAATCGCCGTTTTGTTTCTGATCCCAGCGTCAATGACCATCTGATGGAGCTGCTGGTGCTGATAGCTGCTGCAAAAGGCGGCAGTGCACGGCGTATTACGGGTATTAAGTATGCAAGGCCGTAAACTAATCACTGGTTCCAGCAGTGATGCCGTATTTTCCATACTCAAAGCAGAGCAAGATGAAGACGCCGCGCGGTGCAATTGCGGCGCGGATGGTCGCGAATCTGTTAACTGTTGCGGGAGCCGACCACATCATCACCATGGATCTCCATGCATGTTGAGATTTTATATATATACATTGATAAGACCAGGCCTCGCAGATGCAGGGCTTCTTTACTACTCCAGTCGATAATCTCTATGCCGAGCCTACCCTTGTTCGCTGGATCAAGGAAAACATTGCCGCCTACCGCGACTGTGTCATTGTCTCAAAAAATCCCGGCGGCACTAAAAGGTACCTGCTCTTTTGTTCGTTTCCAGTTCTGACTCGAGGGTCACCTCCATTGCAGACGCCCTCAAAGCAAACTTTGCCCTTATCCACACGGATCGCCGCAGAGGAAAAAACAGTCCCTATCCTGTCACCGGCGGAAACTCGCCTGCAGAAATCATCACTAGCCGCATTATCTCGGGCCATGTGGTTGATTCCAACTTTCCCAGTCCAGGACTCGACCATATCCAGCAGGATCCGCTGAGTATCAGCGTCCATTCGACTGCTTGTCCCTTGGGCGGTGCAATAGACCACCATCTTTCTGACGACGAAGAACTCGAAGATGAGTCCCTTGAACATATGATCACTCTCGTAGGCGATGTATCCGGTCGCGTCGCCATTGTATTAGACGACATGCTCGACCGCGCCGGCGCATTTGTCACCGCAGCAGAACATCTCACCCTCAACTGCGCAGCCAAACAAGTCATCGTAATCGTCACTCATGCAATGTTTTCGCGCGAATGCTGGGAAAAAATTGAAAATTGCGATGCCATCACACAGGTCGTTGTCACAAATGCATTTCCCGTAAACCAACGCTGGAGAGAAAGTGGAAAATTATCAGTCATCGATGTCAGTCCCGTTTTCGCAGAGGCTATTCGACGAACCCATAACGGTATACTTTTTGTCGCCAATACACTGACGGTAGGCGAGAGTATCAGTTGCCTTTTTGAATGCGATTGACCACACTGACTTGTTTGAAAGTGATTCCAAATGCTAACCCTGTAATCTGCTGCATTGGTGTTTTTTGGTGTTTTATTGTTTTTGGTATGTAGTTGTTGAGTGACGGCACAACCACCAAACTATGGCGCCCAAACTTCGCATTCCACAGTCCACGCTGCGAACCTCTTTTGCTAAACAGTCAAAGACAGTCGCCTCGAAAAAGTCACGTAAACTCGGAGTAAATAGAATAAATCAAGATGTTACACCCGTATCGAAATACGATGAGCACAAAGCAGAGATCTTATCTCGAGATCACATCTCGGACGGATTAGGCATTTTATTTGTTTTTACTTTGACGCTGATAGTAAGTCCATGCCCAAGACCTGACTCATCTTGATATCATTCTGCGCAACTTTGACTTGACTCCAAAATACGGGCCCTGTGTTGGAATAACTAGACTCAAAAGGTGGCAGAGAGCTGAAAAAATGAAGTTGAATCCTCCGAAAATCGTCGGCGAGATTTTAAAGAGCCAAGATGTGATGTCTACGCAGAAGGAATCCTTGTTTCATCATCGTGTATAGTCCTGGTGTAATATTTCTTGGGTCTGGATCTGTTTAATGTCTAATATCTTGTTTATTACATCTATTCAAGGTTACTAATCCATCCATTCGAGGGTTATGTGTTTTCTATCTATTCTAGGGTTGAAAATTTTATATCCATTCGAATTTTGAGATTCTATTTATTACTCCGAGGTTAATATTATATTCGAGGTTGATATTTCTACTGTCCGAATATATTGGTTTCTGTACCGCCACATCCATGGACCCAACGTTTTCAACAGCCACAACAATCGACGAAGCTGAAGCAGAACTCCTCGCTGAACAACAGGAATTCTTAAAATCTCCACAAGAGTTTAAAAATAAATCCCATTTCGCCGGTTTACAAATAAAAAACAATCTAGACCAATTTGTTAATTCCCCGAAAGCTGAGACCTGTGCAAGGCTGATTAAAGATATCTTTGAACGTACTAATGATGGCCCTGTCACTGCTCCTAAACAATCTATTAAAACAGGATTCCCTTCCCCGAAAAATCTGCTTATTCGTTCAAGCAAAAATGTCACAAAACCAAAATCTATGGAATCAGATTATTCCGAGTCCCGATTAAAATCTGAAATTGATGCTGAAAATATGAATAACCTGAAAAATATGAGCGATAGGGAAATTCAGGATGCTCGGATAGAAATTGAAAAAACTTTATCGCCGGATTTAATTGCGATGCTACGAGCCCGTCAACAAGATCCCAGGCAGTCAATCCCAAAGAAAAATACTGCAAATAACGACCAAGACGAACGAATTATCAACTATTTAAAGGAGGAAAATGTGAAACCGGGAGAATGGAAAGAAATCGGGGAACCTGTACTCCCGTTCGTACCAGAGGATATTATAGTCAACCCGGCTCTCAATATTCACTTTCCTCGTCCGCAAAGTACACAAGGATCGTTGGACTTGTCCTCTCCGACATTTCTTCAAGATCTAAAAGATAAATATTTCCCTACTCTCTCTCATGATCCATCCAAACTATCCTGGATGAAGGAAACAGACCAGACGGAATACCTTCCCAGTTCAAATATCGAGGTTTCAGCTTTACGGTATGACTTTTCCGGACGTCTGATTCCTCCTAAATTGGCCATGGAAATCCCTGTAACACATGGTTTACATCACCATTCTTCTCAAGTTGCTGGTTATACTATCAAAGAACTCATCCAGCAATCACTCAGTACTGTCCCTGGCCAAAGATGTTTTGGACTTCAAACGCTCGGTAGGATACTCTATCGGGTAGGAAAGAATGGGTATGCTGAAATCACAGACGACATAAAATTGGTCGTGGAAAAAGAGGGTGTCATGTTTGCTGTTGAAATGGCATTGGGAGATCGACATTTAAGTGTTCAGAGTTATGCTACTGAAGCGGCTTGGTTGGCGAGATTGGGACGTGGAGAGACCATGTAGCTATCGTGTTTTCTGCGTTGTATACTACTGTATGTCTCATATCTGCTCTTGCGTCCGCGGTGATGCAGCTGGTTTTCGGTGTTTCATTGCAAATGTAAATGACAATCATCTTGCTTGGAAGACCAGATTATCATTTCAACTGATTAGTTATATTTGAATTTGATGCTCGACTGCTGTGTATCTTTAAAATTGGATCGTAGCATTATTCACAGATCAAATGACTGGCTGTTTTCATCTTTAATTTGTCGGTCTGGCCCTTGGTTCATTACTGCTTTTGGCGTTGTTGTCTCGAGGATATTCGCTAGTTCTTGGCTTGAAGGTCGTCAAAATGCGAATCTTGTGTCTTTGCTAGAAGGTCTTCAAAACGCGAATGTCATGTGAAGCTATTCAAGGTAGGCTGCTAATAGCTAACATTCTTTTTATCATTAGACGATTATGTCTGGACATATTCACTCATTTACGAACAGGTCCATTGACATGTCCATCAATCCGATTCGCTAAAGAAGTATCAAGTATTCCATATGATGCAAGATCTTTTGGAAAATGTCTGCTATAACATCTCCTTGCTGACAAAAGTCAACCCACCTCCCCTTTGTCACAGTCTAGACTTTGCTTGTCGTACGCCCACGTTTCATACCTCGTGCCACACGCGCATTAGGACCGGCCGAGCTCTTTATACCCGAATTGTCCAAAGAATCATTTGTTGAATACGCGATCATTTCCGATACCGGTCGCTGTTCTAGTATCTCGGAAACAAAAATAGTATTTGTGAATGTCGCACAGTAGATATTGGAAATTTATATAACAAGCCTCTTCATGTCTTCTCTTGGTCGTCAAAAACACTATTTCTCAGGATGCAGATTATTTGCAACCTTGGATTTGCGTCATTTGTGGTTTTATTGTCATGGGTATTTTTCATCCGCGAGAATAATCTGACTTCAGATTATCGCAGATGTCATTTACAAAATCTTCTTCCATCCTCTCGCTAAATATAAAGGACCTTTGTTGGCCAAAGTCACTCCTTTATGGTATTTTTATATTGCCTATGAAGGAAAAAGACACCTAGTTCTACAGAAATTGCACAAGAAATATGGTCATAATTGTTCAATCCCTCCATTGACATCTCAGGCACTTTCGTTCGAATTGCTCCCAATGAAGTCTCAATCAGCGATTACAGAGCACTAATGAGTATTTATGGCCATGATCCTGGATGTGAGAAATCGTCCGGCTATGTGGCCTTTCAGCCTACGGAGGATTCCCCCAGTCTCGTCAGTGTACGAGACCGCGGTCTCCATTCGCGAATGCGTAAACCATTAAACAAGGCATTCAGTCAGAGGGCTATTGAATCAATGGAACCACTGATCAAAGAACAAATTGATGTCTTTTGTCATAGCCTGTCCAAATTTGGCAAGAATGGAAAGATTCCTCTCGATATTACACAATGGGTAACGTATCTTACGTTCGATGTTTTGGGTATAATTCTATCTGATTTGGGCCTTCACACGAAGGAAAATTGTGTTTTGGCGAAAACTTTGATATGATCACTACCGGAAACGCGAATTGTATCATTGAAATGGCGCAATGTTTAATTAAAGTCTCGACGATGGTAAAAGTACTTTCTGGATAATATTTGATTCAAAGTATGCAACGTGTCCAGCTCTCATTCCTTTACGAAATCTGATAACTCCACATTCATTGATTCAAAAACGAGAAAGAATGATCCAGGTGAGCTGAATCTTGTTCAGTGGGAGCAGCTTAGATATATAGGAAGCCAATGAGAAGCTTGATCGTCGGCTGCGAAGAACTCCAGAACACAAGGACTTCATATCCTTCCTGGTAGAAGACAAGGATGCGGATGTTTACTATTCTGAAGATCGATCTATGCTGCACGCTGCTGCGCAGCTTTTAATGTAAGGTCTTGCTCACGACCCCTATGTTGATCATTCAAGAGTTGCCGGGGCTGATACCACTTCAAGTATCTTATATTTCATTTAACGTTGCTTATTTCTTAGGCTCAATTACATCTTCGATATTCCATCTACTCCAGAATCCTCAAATTTATTCAAAACTATGTGCCGAAATCAGACCTCTGTTCACTTCAAAAAATGAAATTGTTCATCAAGCAGTGGCGTCTCTTCCCTATCTTAATGCCGTACTCGAAGAATCAATGAGAATTTCTTCTCCTGTTCCAGCGAACCTTCCACGAATTTCGCCGCCTGAGGGCTGTACTATTGCTGGTGAGATTCTCCCCGGTGGCATTGATTTTTCGGTCCCTACTTATGCTCTTAATCTTGATGAACGATATTTTACCCGTCCGAATGAATTCATTCCAGAACGATGGATCATAAAAGAAGGATTTGAGAAAGACTGGGAATATGGAAGACTGGCATATCAACCTTTTTCCATAGGCCCTAGAGCATGTCTTGGCAGAACGTACGTTTTGCATCCTCCAGTCATTTTAAGTAACTTTCCCAGCATGGCATACATGGAAATGCGTTTGGTTATTGCTCAATGGATATGGACATTTGACGCTGAGATAGTGGATAAGGATTTGAAGTATGATGTTGAAGACTGGACCGTTGCCATAAAACCAGAAATTTTGGTCAGAAACACTCTGCGCAAAGATGTTATAGTTCTGTGAATTGTTTAGGATTTATGGCCGTTTAGACGATAGATTTTAAAAATCTGAGGTTTCTAGTATATTTGTGCGAATGATACATTAGGTTGAACATGATAATGTTATACGCATGTTGATATCCTATGAAAGATCTCTTTGCGAACAAATTCTACTAATTAAACAGCCCCGTCCATTTAGCGACGAAGCTAATAAAGGTAAGTGATGGAACCAGACGTTGATTACTCATCACCTCCGATAAGCGGTCAAACCTAGAGCCTTATTGGCAGGGTATATACCCGGAGGTTGTATACAAATAGTCCCATTTTCAGCATTTACTTCGTTGTAAAGACTAATTACAAGAGAACCATGTTCACATCTGGTGTGCATCAAATAGATAAAACATCGTCGAGAAAGGATGTGTTCAGTTGCCTGCTGGTGGGAACACTGCTTAATATTTCCACGAGATTACCGAATATATCTATCTAGACGTTTGTATAGAAATTCATAGACCTGGATGTCAGCGGTTGCTCAAATGATTATGGTACACAAAATGTGACCGAATTAACCAGAAAGGCTCGAATGGTAGCAATGCCTAATCCACGAGCGAATATTGGAGCTCCACCCTCCGCATATGTCTTCTTGGCACAATCCCAAGTAGAAGAATACTTCTGAGGCAGAAGAGACCCAAGAGACGTTGAATGAATCTGATATCGTGTTTTAAGGACATCTATATCTGTTAGTAAGAGGTACAGCATATATTCACCAAGGGGATATACTGATGTCCAACTCAATATGCCTGCTAAGCCACCAGCGATGAAAGTCTTTTGTGTATCAGAGAATAAGTCAAGGTAATGCTTCGATATTTCGTATCCCCAAAAACTAAAACATCAGCGATGCTTCATATTCAGTAATTACTAGAATCCATAACCGATGGTATCGCGTAGAACAGTTACCAAACCGCCACGATATAAACCTAAAGGGTCACTGTAATTATCGTGAAAGCAGTATACCTCCTAATCCATCTTGTCTGAGCGTTCTGTCCAAAACCTTCCACGTATTTTCTCCCTTTTCTATCTGTACACGGCATTTTAATAGCTCTGTCGGAGTTGAAACAAAGAAGACTCCTAACCCACTAATGGCACCAGCAGCATACACTTTACTCCAACTTTGTGGGTGGCATCTCGAGTCATTCAACCAGCGAATTGATTGTCCGTAACAAGTAAATAATATTGCATTCAATACCTTCAGATTGAGCCTGAAAATAGCGATAATAAATATAGATACCCCAAGACTTAACAGAGGAGGTAATATCCCGTGAAAAAACAAAATTGGCTAGGACATCAGGATAAATTGCCAAGGACTCGATACCTCGAAAATTCCTGTTTGAGGACGAGATGATTGTACGGAGATTTTACGTACATCTAGGCTGTTTCCCAATACCAAACCGGAAACACCCGAAATATATCCTGCTACAAAGTCGTTTATACTTTCAGCTGGAAAGAGTCAGTAAAAAGCGGCAGCTCATCGGTTGTACCCATAGCCCAATAGCAATCCTTCAAGTTGTGTGTTAAAGACCGAACTCGTCGAGCCTCCGTTCCTCTTAGATGGAGAATCACGGTAACTGTATACTTCTTTCGATGCGAGAATGTGCCTGAGCTCTTGGTCGGAAGTATATGGTATACGTCATAATCTACACCATGTGACTCTGGCTCAACTTGACCTTCGAGTAATCGGTCCTCCCGCGGTGATGGATTCTAACACATTTAAATCTAAAATTTGTCGTTATCGTTCCCATAATCACGAGAACATTAACAGGCTGAGACACAGAAAGCAAAAAAGTCTGCTCTTGTCTATGCATCGTCACTATTGTCACATTGACTTTCAACCCACGGAATTCCGTCTGCCCGAGAATTTACCTCAATCTGCCGGGACTATGGCAAATATGGGACAATATCTGTCACTATTATTAACTACGCGCAAATTTCGAGTGATTACGATGTGAAAACTTCGTTAATATTCTGAACCAGTCTCAAAGCCAGTCATAAACCATGAGCGCGAGGAAAGAAGGGGATTCTCTTTTGGGAAATGAGGCAGAGACGTAATGTTAACGTATCACATTCCACAATAAGAGACATCCTTTTAAGAACAACTCTCCGCCCACTTTTCCTTCTTTACCTTCTCTTCTACACATCAGATCTCTTCGATACTCAATCAAAATGTCTGCAGTCCCAACCATTAGCACCCCTATCAACACCGCACCTGCAAACGCTTCTGCAACTGTCTCCCCCATCGTTTCTGTTGGCTCTAGCATGGTTAGCAACGTGTCTTCGGGTACCCATGCCCTATACCCTGGTCAATGTTAATACTTCATAGCCACCTCTGCAATCCAGGCTTCAAAGACCGTCGCAACAAAGGTCACTAAGGCAACGACAGCTGCAACTTCAACTGCATCTTCCGATGGCTCCCACAATGCTGGCGTCGCTGTGGGTGCTATTCTCGCCGGAGCTTTTGCTTTGTTCTAAGCTTACGTTTTTCGAAGCCTTTAGAATTACAAATACTTTCCTCCACCGTATCAAAGACGACTTCTTTCCTCATTCCTGTTTCTCTTTTTGCAGATTGTTTGGAAAAGTGGATGTATTCGAAAAATAACTCATTTTACTATACTTCTCTAGTAGCTTTTTGGTTTCCAATTAATTACTATTGTTAAACCTCCATGGTCTGAATATGTATTGCTTGAGAAATAAGTGCTCTTCATACCCTCCTTTTGATGCCATCCAAAGATTAGTTGCTAGGGCTTGAGGCGTTTCTGTTGCTAGTCAAGATGAAGCGATGAGCGTAGTGATGCCCTGAGTCGTCACCGTAATTGACATAATTATAATTCAGTTGACAAATATCTAAGCAACGATTCTTGTCATACACTGTCAGTGTGTTTCTGGACCCTAATAAATACGTTGCTTTGCAACGACGGAAACCATAGGCCAAGCGCGTTATTTTGCAAATTGTTGCTGCCCAGCTCGAAGACTAATTTTGATCCTGACCTCGAAGTGGCAGAACTGTGCCGCCAAGTTTGAACTCGTTTCAAACCCAAGGAACTTTCTCCGCCTTGCAAATTAATATTCAGAGTGTTGATATGTCGATCGATCGTATGTCCTTACTCTCCAAAGTGTATAGCATGATACTGACTGTCAGCATTTGTTTCTGATAAGATTCGGCAAGCCCTGGAAACAATTCATTCTTATCGGTCGACCAACCAAACACGTAGCGAAGCACAATCTGTATTTTTCCAGCTTGAGGTGTACTAACGCACAGTAGTATCTCGATACATTAAAGTCGGAACCTACTTCACCAATTTATGGGTACCAATTGGCGGTAGAAAAGGACTCTCAGCCAGACGTTATACGACATTTTGGACTATCTCTTCTGGAAAACGCCATAAAACATCACTGGAACTCTTACTCGGATTTAGAAAGGACTCAAATTCAGCAATGGAGCATCGCTTTGGCAACAAGGGTATCAAACCTTAATCTATGCATCAGGTGTAATCGCGGCACTCTAGGGAACCAGAGAAATCTCAAAGGAGGCGCATTTTATCAAAGAGAAGGTGGCAGATATCTTTGTACAAATTGCTGAACGCACCTGGCTTGCATCGTGGCACGATATGGATGAAATATTGCAAAACATGTGGAATCAAAATGTATACTCGGCCTAGTAAGGAATGTACTAATTATCCAGGACACAACACGACATTTATCCTTGATCATTTTGACAATGCTTATAGAGGACAATTTTGGGCAGGATGAGCAAAATCAAGTTGTGCATTCACGGGCAGCTGTCATTTCGAATGGCCTTTTGAGTATAACCGCTTCTTCTAATGTTCTCCATGAAAACTATCCGGAAGGTATAAAAGGAGGGAATCAGCGAATTGTAGGATGGGAAACCACGGACAATGACGGTTGGTTGGTTCGATGGGGAAATGCTCTTGGTAAATGTTTGACTGTGGTTCAAACTGGACATGGAACAATAGCTGAGGAAGTGGAAAAAGTCGGAATTGCCGTGCTAAAAGCCATTCGTAGTTGTCTGGGTTGGGCTTTGACAAAGTACAAAAGCCTCTGGAGCAATAATAATTGTTAGAGCCATCAAGGAGGCAGGAATCCTTCCATTACTATGCAGTTCGCTATTGACGCAGAATGTCACCTTTCAAACGGTATTGAATGCTTAACGGCTGAGTTGACGAGAAGGTTGCCGTCGATTGTCTATTCGTCTTGCTCAGTCGCGAAATATCCGAAGACGATGACATGTCGTCCTTGGTCGCTACGCTCTTCACTCCGGATAGTCTCACAGCTTTTCAGGGCGTTTATAATGATGTCAACATCAAGCTAAATCCACAAAGCGACTCCGGTATCGAGGAAGATAGTTATATTCTGCTAAAGAAAATTGTTGAAACCCTCGTTTTGATGGGACGCTCGAAATATCTTCCAAAAGAGAATCTCAATCGATATTTCAGCTTACTAATTGAAACAACTAAACATCCTTCGCCCGTCGTATCACACGCTTCACTAGATTACTGGGTCAACCATTTCAATACGCGTGGTGAAATATCTCCATATCTCATTCCCTTTCTTCCTCAGTTGCTTGAATTAGCTACCGAACGGACTATGCGGGTATTCCAATAATTCAATGCACATGAATTCAATGCTTAGTATGAAGATATGAAAAGTTCCAGCAACATTGTAAAAGCATACCTCAACATCGATCTTGAAAACCTCCCTGAGCTTCATGCATTCTGTGGGAATTATAGAAGATCTATGGTCGATATAATCAAATTGATCGTTTTTCATCGACCATTTGATACAGTTACCTGGCTAATATCTCGGTTTCCTCTGCCTTCGGTCGTACAAGGAATTACCGAGAAAACTAGCGATCGTTACCTTCAGCTAGATGCCATGTTTGTCGCTTGCGAAGCGACCGTTGGTGGTATTCGTAAATGGGATCAATCCAAGCGCACCCCTCGGCCTGATGGTCTTAACGGTATTCTGACCAACTGGGCTAGAATTATTTTTGAGATGAATATTGAGGATCCGCTAATTCTTAAAAGGCAGTTACAATGCCTTTCCGCCTTTGCGAGAGTTTTGGAGGGGGATACAGATCTTGTATTTCGAATTCTTGAAAAGGTTCGCTTTTCCTTGAGACATGGTTGGCTGATAGATTTATACCTTGTTAACTGCAACTGTCCAGAAACCGGAAAATATCCCGATTTCTACTGAGAGTATGTACTCTGATTTAAGGACTGCTGCAGTTACGGAAGTCCGTAGATTGGCTAGTACAAATGCTGCAACACTTGCGGTACATGCATGTTTAAATACTTATTAACCAACCAGACGATCCTTCCACAATTGGAGAATGTAGTGAGTGACTGTATCATCAATCAAAAGGTGAATGATCGAGATGGCACAGATTTACAGTCTGCGTTACTAATTGTGAAGTAAGTCTGAAACCTACAGCTTGACCAACTATTTAGTCATCGTTCAAAGCTTTCTTCCGAGCAAAAGCGTCTTAATTTTGATAAGATCGTTGAGCCAATTCTTGCTGAATGGTCGGGCCCCGAACGGTCACAACAGCTTTCTTCGCTTGACGGATTCATGGATTTGATGATGATCACCGATTTATTAGATTATCTAAGTGAGTCTTCAAGCTATGCTCAGTTTTTTGACAATCTAGAACCAAAGAGAATTGAAGTGGGTATCGACCTAACCACAATTCCCATTGATGCCCCTGGACGAGCTCTAGTTGAACGTATTAATGGTTTTCGCTATCGCTTGTGGGTAAGTTTGATCTTATAATTAGTATCTAATTGCTAGGCCACACCCATACGCTCGTTGCGCAAATTTGTGGAAGATACATTCTTTGATACAAAAGAGGGTACCTCTGAATATCAATGGTTACAGGAGTACTGGATTCCGCGAATAGAAAGAGCGATACCTAATATCCTCCTCGTAATCAAGTCGCTTCTTATATACAATAGGGGCTCATTTCATTAGGCAGCTTCAAGCTTACTTTGCAGCGGTTACACAACAGACGCTTCCCTCTGAAGTCCAATACATAATGAGCAAAACCATAGAAGAAAGGTTTTGGCTACATGGAGTCTCGGTCATGTCAAAAGAAGAATTCATGACATCAGCCGATCGAGCCAGAAACACATTACAAGAATTGATTGATGCATACAACCATTTCATCCGGCGAACTAGGGAGTATAGGTACATGTTTCGCTTAATCCCCAATTAATTCGAAGCTTTATTGCAGTGGGCTCTCTAAGCGTTCTTGGTGCTTCATACTATCACATACCCGACCTCGCCAACCAAATTCTGCATGCGTCGTTCGAAACTGTAGATGGGCTGTCACTTCATGGTTGGACGCACGTCATTAATTCGAGTCTCCGACCTTTGCTTAAAAGATGTCCTGTATCTAATCGTGAATCGTTTCTTGGACAGATGATTCCTCCGGTGCTGGCTGGATTGAATGCTATCTTGACCAGAGAATGGGCAAGAATGACTGCACGAGGGCTGTCGATAAAGAAGGAAGATGAGTATCCTCTACCATGTCTTGAAATCATTTTGACAATCTAGGTCGTTTGAAGGGAAAATTAGTTTAAATTCTAATTCCGATTTGTCCGACGACATGATGGAAGAAAGTCTTTTGAGGTTGTTGACATATACCGCAATGAAATTTGCTGGAGACCTAGTGGAACAAACATCGCACGCTGGTAAGGTTTTCAAAATGTGTATGGATGTAATACCTGCAGGCCACAGTTCTCTAATCTATGGGGTTGCCCAACAACGAAGGAACGATTCAAAGACAACTCAGCAAAGTGTTCGAGCTTATACCCTTTCCAACAACGTATATCGGTTTTCTGGCTCATTTGATTATCTAGAGAATTCTTGAGGGACTTCTTACCCTCTGTTCGAATGTTATCAAAATCCATGATACCCGATCATCTCGAAATTCTGCTCATATACTCAGAAACATAATTCCAGAACTTTCTCAAAATGCACATGTCCGCGAGTTCGTCGGTGAACAAGTTCTACAATCCACCCTTGAGGCGCTTAATGAAGAATATTTTGTGGAAATCCAAGACGACATTCTTCATGTTATTGCTGGGATTTATATTACATTTCGGTTTACGTGTCCTGCTCCAAGGATGGTGTTTTCTCGGCTACCAGGAATCACCGAAGAACAGCTCAAGAAGCTTGATGAAAGGTTGAGCGTGACAAGAAGCGTACGAACCCAACGACTGTTGATTGCAAACTTTCTCGAACCTTTCAAAGGGGTATTTCTTCGTTATTGTATCTATTAACTGATTTTCTAGCATGCTCCTAGCGAACGGCACAAACAAATCAACAGTTATGGACCAGATGTTAGTACAAAGACATTGCTCAGGCGCCTTCAACAAGAAATGGGCGCCAAGCCAGAGAGTCAAGCTGAAACGAATACGAATAACGTACTGAATGGAGATGCAGATCGAATGATCGCCGGTTTGTTTGATCAGAATTAGAAATCTTTTTGGCAAGTTTGGAGATTGGAATGTATGCAAGGCTATTTTCTGCTTATCTTTTCGTCAGGCTCTTGTTAGAATATTTCCAATATATTTTATATTTCGGGGCAACTTTAATCAGTCAGCCAACAATTTTTGCGACGTGATCATGGAAGCAGATATAATTATTTCCGCGCTCAGATAAATTGTTGAATACAGGAATGTTTCAGAAACCACGTCTCCACCTATTGTTACTCCGATCTTTCCCAGATGACTTTACCATCTACATTCGTGCTATGTGTATACACAGGAGGTACAATTGGCATGGAAAGATCTGCAAATGGCTATATCCCTGTAGATCATCTTTTCATGCATCACTTAATCGCAGAGAGCACATTATCTCGAGAATTATCTTGCCTCAGTCCCATCCTTCAACGAATCACCATATTCGAATTCCACTTTGCGGGTTCTTCACAAAGGTGAAGAACGTAATCTCAAGAAGTTATCGACACCTTTAAACGCATATGGTCGAAAAGTCGAATACTGTATACTGGAATACGACAAACTAGTGGATAGTTCATCGATCACACATGATGGTATACAAAAGTATCTTTATATACTTAGACTGAGCAGATATAAGACTGGGTTTCCATGGCAACGACTATCGAAGACAATTATCAGTGGTTTGATGCTTTTATCATTTTGCATGGAACCGATTCGATGGCATATACCAGCAGCGCGTTAAGTTACATGTTGGAGAACCTTGGAAAAACAATTATCTTGACTGGATCACAAGTGAGCCTACTGTTAAAATGCTTTTTATCAACCATCCAGATTCCATTTAGTCAATTGTATAACGATGCAGTCAATAATCTGCTTGGATCTTTAATCATTACCGGAAGTTTTGTTATTCCAGAAGTCAGCGTTTATTTCAATCACACTTTGTTCCGTGGAAATCGGTATAGTTATGCTCCATTCCCATCGCTAATGGCAAGTGTTACGAAAATCAGCTCGACGGCCTTCTCCGCTTTCGAAAGTCCCAATTTCCCATGTCTTATTCCCCAATCAGTTACGATAAGTAATATTTTTCGGATTGTTCACCGCGACTAAAGTGCTAGATCCGAAATGGCATTTAATTTTACGGCCCCAGGCCTTATCCCCTTTCCGGGTTCAGTCAGTTTTATCTGGAGCTGTCGCATCTCTTCGCTTGTTCCCCGGAATGGAAGTCTCTATGATTTCCTCACTTCTTTCTAGCGGTATAAAAGGCCTTGTTTTGGAAACATTCGGTACCGGAAATACGCCTCAAAATAATGAACTCTTTAAAGCGATGCAAGATGTGAAAGATCGAATCGTGATTGTGAATTGTACTCAATGTAATCCCATATTATTTACAAAGTCTGAACGCTTAGGTAAATCTGGTTCCGTAAATGCATTTTATGCCTCTGGAATTGAACTGCAACGAGCTGGTGTGCTCTGTGGATACGATCTTACTCTCGAAGCAGCTCTTACGAAATTATCTTATCTTCTCGGGAAGTATCCAAATGACGTGTCAACAATTCGGAAGTATATGAAGAATAGTATTCGTGGAGAAATGACCATTACCCAAGCAACGCCACGATTTAGAGCTCCTGCGCAGTCGCTCTGGGAAGCTGTTAAGGCAGGTGACATTGAAGCTGCTGAAAGTGGGACCAGTGTAGATGAAAATGAGATAAACGTTTTGGATGAGAGTGGCTTGACTCCCTTGGTACTTGCTGAAGCTTTCGATTAGACTTACTTCAGTGCCTTTCTATATCCTTATTTGACGAACCAATGGTCAGGAAACTACTCAGTCTCGGTGCAAGTGTTCACTTACGAACCCGGACAGGCCATTCGCCTCTCTTTTTGGCATCTGAACGAGGGCAAAATTCTATCATTCAACTTCTTCGTTCAGACGGAGCGCATTTCCATCCAGAAGAAATGCTATTTATCATCGAAAAAGTTAAAGGAGCCGTGAAAGATGACAATGTTACAGCTATCAAGGTGTGGGAACTAGCTGGTGTTGAAATTCGTCAACTTCGCGATGATGAGGGAAGAGAGATCAGCCATTGGATAGAGATTTTCGGTGCTCGTAAGGTATGTGAAGCTTGGGAATCATGTGAGGACAAGGAGGATTTGTGGGGACATACGCCAGTCTTCTATAAAGAAAGGAAACTCAAAGAGAATGCGAACCGATTAAAATCTTAACTGTCTAATAGCATTTCATCTCTTTTTTTCACATTCACACGAAGATATCTTTCAAAATGTTGTAAATGAATCAAGATTACGATCCGGTTAAATTAACGGTTTGTCCGAAAATATCTTTCAAAATGTTGTAAATGAATCAAGATTACGATCCGGTTAAATTAACGGTTTGTCAATAGAAGATTTTACCGTCAGCTTCATGAACACAACATACTCTTGATCAAAGCAAGGGCAGGAAGAGTGATTTTAATAACGAAAAGATGCGGACTGTGAGATTGGAATAAAAATATTGTCTTCCCGCAAAAGTCCTTTCTCGCTTCTATTGATTCTCTCTATATCACATACAACATTAAGCATATTAAACTTTTTAGATTTTGAAAGTTTAAAATCCTTATATCCTGTTCCGGTTTCCTACGTATATTCTGAATTCAAAACACAAGAACGAGCAATTCCTTCAAATTTCCAATAAAAACGACCAGACAGCTTCGAAGCTTCCACCTACGGTTTTGAGAGCTGTTCCTTCCTGAAGAAAAGCAAAAAGCCAACACAAATTATGAGCTGACAGGCCAATCCCATCCAAAAGTAAGCCTTGCCCCATGGACCAGAACCATCGCCAAATTGCCAGTTTGTAAAATTGGGAAAGACATCACCAGGGCCAATGGCGCTTGGTGAAGTTATTCGAGCTAAAACTGCGGTGATAGATCCGACGAATTGAGCAAACACCAAAGAAAACGCTACATGGACACGCGTAAGTGTCTATGCATTGTTAGTCAGACTCGCAGGAAACCAAAGTACCTGTAGCAACATCATGCCAAAGCCGATGCCTTGAACTGCATCAAGAATACCAAGCCATAGCCACAAAGAACGAGAAACGAATGGTCCTGCTGTACCAGCCCATGGAACCCACTGTCCTAGACCACTAGTGGCCCAAAGTATTTGACACCATCGAGGCGCACCGAGGCCAATGGCAAAAATCGGAATAAACCATGAGTGAGTCTTTGAGAAACGACCGAGAATGAACATCATGAAACCCCAGACACCGCCAAAGAACACCGCAATCAGTACCACAGTCTGCCAAACTTTCAAAGAACTTTCCCATAAGAATGACCAATTCAGCCCGTAAGGACCAGATAGCCAATAATTTTGCAGAACGACGGCAATAAGGAACCACTAGATCATCAGGCATTAACGAAGAAATCAATTACGATGACAAGCTTTCTTCTGGCAATAGCTCTATAGAATGACGGAATTTTACCCGGGAGTTGTCGATAGTATTCAGGCAATCCAATGAACATGGCCAAAGCTGCGGAGGATGTAAGGATTGATAAAGGCCATGTAATACAAAGTGTGGCGAGTGTTGTATTTTTCGATAATGTTCCTCTCGAGCTATCGATATCATATTTGAATCCCCAATACCACAATGCAGCAGCCCAGATTTGCTGAGTTCCCTGAACCATGCATGCACGAAAAACCCACTCTTTTACGGGAGCACCACCTATGGGGTCAAAAATATCACTGACTGAATCGAAAACCTTCATCTCCGAAATTGAGGGCAAAGAAAAGAGAACCGGAGGCAGAAGCGAATGCGTAGATACACATAGCAACATGGTTCATGACCGATCTTGTACTGTTGAAGATGCTGAAAAAAGGTAGACCAATGAGAAAGAAAGCCACACTGTACACGATAAAAGGGATCGAAAGACAATAATAAGCCGGAAGACGACGGTAAAGAAGCCACCAGATAATCGAGGCCATAGCATATATAATACAGATGGCGTATACCATAGCGGCCGGTGTAGCTACAGAACCTGACAGTAGCGTCAATTGATATGAAGAAGCGGCAAAGATTTGCCCCTAGAGAGTCAGGAAATGAAGCCAACAGTGATATACGACTGCCATGAGCAAACTGTAATAAGGCCAATCTCCCAGGCGGCGTTGCATGAATAATTGTAAACCTCTCGGTGGTTTTAGTGGTAGTATTGGCTCTTCTATAGAAAAGGAAGCACCTGTAAGTCAACAAATCACTTGGGTTAGGAATACTTACGATGAGAGCCAGATGGTGATTGACTCGAATCTGGTCCATCAATAGAATATATGCTTGGCGCTTTGTGAACAGTAATCTTTTTATCCCCACCAAAGCCCAGCTTCTTCGCACGAACATCGTTGAAGAAAGCCTTTTCACTTTTTATCAGGTATTCCTCGATACACAGTTCTCCTTTTGAGTTTTTTGAGTTAATATTTTCTAGTGCAAGGGCGAACTGTTCCAAGACCTTACCATTGGCATCGGTGAAATTCTCCACTGTATGGCTTAATGCAAAATCACTCTTTTCGCTCATGACCGTAGCTAGACTGAGTGCTGATTGGTTGGCATGGTTTCCAAGGCCGGCCAGAAGGAGTGGTCGAGTTTGGAATTTACTTTGATCTGTGGCGTTAGGCGTGGATGAAATGCTTTGATGGCTTTGAGCTGGAGAATCCAGACCGAGACCAGAATTAAATTGTAGTCCATAAGGGTTGTTTTGATTCTGAAGTCGACCAAATGGAGAATCCCGAGGTGGGGAGTCATCTTCGTAAAAACTGATAATGCTGCTTCGAGAGGATTCAACCTGATAGTATGAATTGTTTGGATCTTGAGATTCCGACAGGGGTCGTTCGTCGTTCCCATATATCATAGCTTGAGACGTGCGATGTGGAGCCCATGGAATTTGAGGTTCATCAAATTCTGTAGCTGACTCATCGCCATCGATCTCTCCAATTGCGTTGAGGTTAGTTTCTGTTTTTCGGTGACCACGGTTTCGTTTATTAGATACATGACCGGGACCCAGATGAGAGCCCATTCGCTGAAGACTGGTGCTGCCTTTTTTGTTTGCAAGAGGTTGGTTGGGCAGGAGTGCCTCAGGTAAACTCTCTGCTTCGGCGAGGCGATGTTTGTCTGGGGTGATCAAGATGTTCGGCGTTGAGGAGCTGTTCATAATCATCAGTTCCTCTCTTTCGGAAGATGACAGAGGTGCTGTTTGTAAAATGGATGGCTGTGGGGAATCGGTCTTCGTCAAGTCTGTAGTCGAAACTGAAGAACCGAAGATACTCTTCTTGTTCTTGTTTTTCTCAAGTAAGCGAATGCATTCGGATTGAAGCTCATCCATCTTTCGAACCCATTCAGCTACGGGAAACCGTTGCTTAGCGGATCGAGCTCGAAGCGTCATTCGTATTTCCTTGGGGGACGTTAATGCTTCGTGGCAGGCGGCCTCAAACTGGGCAATCATATGTTGAGTTGCACTGGATTCAACGGTAAACCACCAACCGGGCATGGCACCGAGGCCGCCGACACGGGCTAGAAAGTAAGGTTGAATCGGCAATAGCGCAAACCTCCAATGCCAAGAGCACCTTTTCGGCCAAATTCTACCGCGACCAATCCAAAAGGCTCATCTCTGGAAGGTATAAGGGCAAAGTCGGCTCCACTAAAAGGTTAGAAGATAATACCACAATTAGTGACATACCTAAAGATATAGGGCGGCAACTGAGTAAACTCAGGTTTCGAAAATACTTTCCCAGGATATTTTTTCATTAACTTGTCGAATTTTTCGGCCGCAAACCGTCCATAGAGATCGATAACAGGACCAACGGTAATGAGTTGACAGTTGTACTCTTCCAAAATTGATGGCGCAATATCAGCAATCAAATCTATGCCCTTTTGCATAGACCATCGCCCGACAAACACGAGAAGATCAGCTTCCGGGTTGACATCGAGGCCCGCCCAATCTTGAGCCTGGGCCTTGAACTCGGTTCGTTTTGCTTCCGCTTCCATGTCAATAGCATCATTCTTCTTGTTCGAAGCAACAGTCGATTCGTCATCAGGTTTTCCAGTATCAGAAGGATCTGGATTCGGTAGGTTGCCGATTTTGCTTAATCCCCAAAAAATAGGATACCGAGCCCATGATCGTTTCCCGTACTTGGTAGACACACCGACAGAGCCAAATCCCTGTTGATGAATACGAAGAAATGAAGCTCCGGCATGAAGTAGGTTGAATACATTGCCAAACTGAACATATCTTCGACACACGCTTTCACTAATGTTGAAAACCGAGCACACTTCCTCTTTTTCAGCAGCGGTTCGAAGAGGCCAGAGGCCCTGGAACTCTGCATTGTGAAGGGATAACGCGCAAGGAACGACATTTGGAAGAAGGTAGAGAGGAGCAAGGGCACCATGATAGTCATTGATATGATAGATATCAATCGGATAACGACGTATTGTTTCAGCAATACATTGATTCCACGCAGAGTAGAAAATAGCGGATTCAAGATCATCCATCCGAGCAGGGTATGGATCAGATGAAGTCTGTCGTCTGAATACCGGAGCGTCGAGTATAACATACTTGATATTATTTAACTGGTGACACTGAACATCGATTTGATAAACGTGATCGAGAATTTTCACTTCCATTGGCGGCAATGGATCGGCTTGAGGGTATTCTACATTCCCGACTTTCGGTACAACCCAAATAAGATCTTCGTGGGGAAGATTTTTACTCATTAGCTGAGCCATGACACCTAAGCCTCCAATCTTTATCTTGATTGCCCAATCCGTAATGTCATACTCAAGAGTAGCGATTAGAACACTTCTACGTCTTCTATTAGGATCAAGGACACCGCCAGCTGCACTTGTCGGGATATAGGACGATGCGATCATACCAGGCGTGGAAGGAGAAACGCTATCATACTTTTTAATTTTTTCGCCTGAAGAACCCTTCATTCCGAAGAGGCCTTTGAGCGGCTCGAGAGGAATGAAGTTTCGTCGAATCGGTTTCCCATGTTTATTGAATTTGACAGCATAAAAGGAGCCCATAAAAGTCCAAGCGGCAAGAGCCCCTGTAAAAACGGGGATAATAAATAAACCAATGAAAAATATGAGCGAGAGCGTTCGACTTCCTTTCCCAACCTTTGTCCATCGTCTTGTGGCATCATCAAGAACAATCTGCCATGAGAGGTAAGGACTTTCTGGACCATGGGTAATCGTCATGAGGTTACTAGCTGATCTAATGAGTTCATGGTATAAAGGATGAGATACCAAGAGCAGAAGGAGGTAAACGATCTATTATTCCATCTAGGTCTGTATCTCCGTAAACAAAAGCAACGTCAGGTCGAGCGTCAGGATTAATATTCCAAACATTCATTTGAAAAGTTGGACCCGAATCCCAGTCCGCCATAAAATCGTATCTCCATTTGCCGTCTGCTCCGTAATGAAACTTGTTATTTAAACCTTGATCGTATCCAAATTTGTTAAAGGGTCCATTGAGCCAAAGATGTGGGAATCGTCGATATGGATACATTTCGGGAAGATCGAGATCGGCGTGCTGAATATGGGACGATGAACCGGAGAGAAAAGAGTAATACTGGCAGATCAAAACAATATAGAGGCATATAATTACCTGAACAACAACATGCGTGCCTTCCCAAGCTTGCGCTGAAGTTCCCGTCCAATGAGTTTCGTTGAGAGCAATAGGATCAGTTCCATTTGGATATTCTAACCAGTTTGTCCATGAGCTGAAAAAATCAAGCGAATAGCGAAACAGATCGGCCCCGGCAGCGTTTTTCTTGATTTGCAATTTACCATCAGAGTTCCTCGATAATAGGTCCTTCGAGTAGTTGGCAATTCTGGTATGGACGAGAGGATTATCAATGTTGCCGATTCGAAGCAAGAAGGTATCATTAGCGTACGTCCAGTCTGTTCCAGCCAGATTACTTGCATTTCGTAATGTGAGGGAATAAATTCCATCGGCGACGTCTGAAATTGTGTTTCGCCAAACAAAAGAGCTTCCTGGAGCCGCGAATAGTTTTGGCTGAGTCGCGTTTGTATATGTCTCACAACTCGCTATTCCAAATGTTGGAGTTCTTGACGTATCCATAATTCGATAAGCGAGATGTAGAACTGAAGATATTCCTTTACAGTCCATTTCTTGGGAAAATTTTATCTCTATGTCGACCGTGTTGCTATTGTTCAATCTGGCATCGTGACCCGGTAAAAATCCAGTTACAGTTGGATGTCGCGGTACAAAGTTAACTTTTGGAACAAAAGCTTTGAAGCTCCAAGGGTCCATAAAGATTTTATCAAGACACCCAGAATAAGGCTTGGAGCTGTTCTTATAGAAAGAAACCGTTGAATCTGCAAGAGTATATTCATCATGTGGCCAGAATAGATTTTTGACAGTTGTTCCGCTGATAAATGGGCTAACGATTGCATCTGCACTGTTGCAAATAAATTCGTATTGTTTGCTCGAATCAAGATTGGTGTACAAGACCCAAACTTTGGTATTTCCCGCATTGTTGTAGAAATTTTGGACACCATCAAAAGGACCTCGGACAACGCTCCAGAGCCCTGTTGTTGTGGGAACTCCATTCGATCCGGGAAGTTGCAGATCGACTGTCCAATTCCGAATTTTATAAAAGTTGAACCCATCATTCAGTGAAGGATAAGCGGATCGTAATTCATACATTTGCTTCAAGATAACTCGACTTTCCGCAGCTGGATCACGATGATCGAGAGAATTCCAGTCGTCATAGCAACCATTTCGAGCGGGTTCCACAGGCATGTTGAAATATTGAGACGAACCCATGGCGTAGCAACCATGAGTTTGCCACGCGATGCTGGAGACTATGGGCTGTCGACCGAAGAGATAATTGTCTGCAGTCGAGTCGAAGAGATATAGAGCTTGCTCTTCGCCGTAATAAACAAGCGATATTCCAGGAAACATGATAGTTGTGATCATTGAACCAAGGATTTGTCGTGGTTGACCGTCTGCCAGTGCAGCCCATCGAAAGACATCGTGATTAGTCAAACCAAACATATGTTTTGGATCGATGACATCAGTATTTGGGTTCACAAAATCGTCATTGACAGACATCAAGTTCCATGATTCTGCGAAATCTACGGGAAGATCGTACGCCACTTGGAGATTACCGTCCATATGCAGGAAACGAGTAAGTGCGCGATAAGTTGTATATGAAAAAGCTGTCGAATCAAGACCGTTGTGACCTTTCTTTCGAAGGAAATATTGATCCTGGGACGAATTCCCCGTCATTGTCATTGCCGTGAGTAGCGAGTCATTTCCCGCTGGACGTTGACTTGGTTCTCGACCTCGACCGAGATAGATTGCACCAAAGTAATCACCTCCAGTTATTTCTCCAGGAATGTAAATGTTTTCTTTTCCAACGGACTTTGCGCAATCTCGAACAGAACTAGCCCAATCTGCCATGAAGTCGACCGTCATTTGCGTAGCTTTGTCAATTCGAAACCCATCGACATCGAGCATGAGAATAGCAAGACATGCTAGATGTTGAAGTTTGGCTGCAACTGTTGGTTTCCAATCTCTAAGACGATCCTGGACAGACGCGAATTTGGATAATTGACGTTGCCAATCCGGATATACACCGAAAGCTTCCGTGTCTCCATATTGATCAAAGTCACTGCAACATTAGGCTCAGAGTTTGAAAAGAAAAGCATACCTCTCGTAACACCCTTTCCGACCAGAAATTTCAGAGTCATAAACACGTTCACCATCGTCGCCCCAAAAATCTGGGTATGTGCAGGATTCATTATATTCATTATTGAAGTGAAAATCCGGGTATTCTTTTAATGTTTTCCATTGTGCTTTATGTTCATTCAAGGAGAAAGGCGTAGAGGTATTAAGATAGCCTTGAAACCCGACAAGGTCACCCAATCTGAGAGTTAGAGTGCCAGTCACACAAACGTACGTTGCAACTGTCATATCAGTAATAAAGTACATTCCGCGAGAGTGTATCTCATCGATGAGAGCCCTCCATTCATCTATTCCTCCTAGGTGTGGATCCAGAAGAGTAAAGTCGAGTGGCTATATTAGTTACATTTGCTTTGCGCGTGAGCTATACGGAGTATTGATCAGCTTGCCAAGGTTGTTGAAGGTAAAAAGTTCCAGCTACGTAAATACCCTTTCAATTTAGTCTTGTACACGTTACAATGCCCACTTTGATTCCCATCCCCTGGAGATAATCCAAGCTATTCTTCAAGCCAGTTGCATCGCCTCCGTGCCGGAACTGTGTTTCATATGGATCGTATTCGTACACGGTGCCGTCAGCGTCGTTGTTGCGGGGATCACCATCGACCCATTTGTCCAAGATGATTGTATATATAGGAAAGCGCCAATTGTCGGGAGAGGGGTAGAAGGTATGGCCTTCCCACTTTCCGTAGTAGTCAAGGACCTCGGTGGCAGATTTGTTGGTGTTAAGATTGTACTGAACCTGATCGGCGCTGTATCTTGCTGCGTAAGCTGACAGCGGCAGCAGGACATGGAGAATGGAGATGCAACGCATGCAGACAACAAGCAGTGTATGTCGAAAGGCGGCGGGACGAGAGAAAGACGATCAAGACAAAAGAAGACGAAGCGAAAAGTGCGGAAAGCAAAATCAGGCAATGCAGGCGGCCTATTGCGGCTACAGCGCTATTCTCTTTCCATGCTGTTCTGTGCTGATCTGGCTAGACCGCATGGAAACTCGCAAATGGGAGCTCCGGCTACTTGGTTGTACCATATCCACGGAATTCGCTCCACTGGCTACGGCACCAAAATCCCGCTGCTACCTCATTTACGGATACGGATCGCGGTTGTATCTATCGGCAGAGCTTAAAAAGGATAGTCGTGCTGGAAAGAGTGATTCGCATTATTCTGGTGGTGTGTTTGTTTGACCTGGCACCCCGAGGGCCCACGCCTCGTTCCGCGGGGCGCTAGTTTTCCTTACATTTTTCCCTTTTCATAGTTTTTATCGCCTTTGAGACTCCCAAATTATTTGAGAACCCGCGGATGAATGGGAAGATCAGCTTCGTAGCCATTGCTATTAAATAAAGTATGATAAGCACTGGCAATGGAATCGGACACGTCAGAGAGGGTTTCCTAGGTGCAGGCTGCAGCAGCCTATTTGAAATCGGCTGCGTGGAAAAGAAGCGAGACAGATTAGGGGCGCCAATAAAAAGAGTGGAGTATGCAACAGACCTCTAATTATTGTGATTCTCAAGCAACGCTTTCGAAAGACTAGCGCTGCTGAAACTCCAAATTTCGAAACAACTTTTATCCCTGACAAACATACATTCATTCATCTTGCACGACTCAAGCCCCCGTTCCAGATTGACATTCGGCAATATCTAACCTCGACATACATTGGTATATCTGCCTATATGGACCTTCTATCTCTCGATATTTGTACTACCTTGAAGCCGTCTCGAGGTGTCCATCCGTCCCTTCGGCAACCATCCTATCTCGGCACCATTGACCAGAAAAAACTTCTGTCTCGGTCTTTAAATAATACCTGATCCTAAAGAACCAGTTCATTACAACCGTTTCGTCTTTCTTTGATTTTTCCGTTTGTCTTCAAGAAGATTCCCACGCTCATTTCCTCCCTCCCCTATACAATAGCAATCAAACCCACATTTTGAAGTACTTTGGTCATTCGAGATGACCATTTACTATTCATTCTTTTTTCTACTCACGCAAACTATACTTGCTTTTCCAGTTGGACATCGACATCATCTCCATTTGAACCGAAAGAATATAGATGTGCAAGTCATTGTTACGGCCTGTCTTTCGCTCAGTCAACAATCCATTACACCACCAGTTATTTCAAGCACTAGTCGCGCTTCAGTCTGTGGCACCAAAACCATCAATCACTCGACGGTGTATGCAACTGCTATCGCGGAAAGAAATTCTCCTGTCGAAACAGTTGTTCAGAGGACAACTGGACCCGTGCCGAACAATGCAAATCCGACACCCACGCGAGCAACTATACCCAATCCTGTTACTACCACTGTTCCTAATTTAACATTACCCGTGTCCCAAAATTTCGGTACCCAGACACCCTTCACTCTTTCTCCATCAAATATTGCAATCATTACTGAACCCTCGAGTATGTCTATTCCAATAAAACAAACAATTGCAAGCTTGATTAGTTCTTCTACGCAGATAGCAACGACGTTAGCCACAAACTCTGTTCGTCGCTCCACCATTTCTTCCTCTTTATCTTCGAGTTCTTCGTCGTCTTCTGATGGTTATGCAGAAAAACAGAAACGATATGTCTTTGCTCATTTCATGATGGGCAATGTATATTCTTATACGGAAGAAGATTTCAGGACAGATCTACATCGAGCGATGAATATGGGTATCGATGCTTTTGCATTAAATCTCGGACCAGACGAATGGATGCCTGCACGCGTATCAGCGTTTTTCCAAGCCGCCAAATCATTTAATGTTCGGTTATTTTTCAGTTTCGACATGTCGGTGATGAATTCTTCGGAAGAATTAGTTGGCTATGTAAAGAAATACGCATCCGACTCTTCATACTTTTTATATCAAAATCAGGTATTCGTCAGTACTTTTTCCGGTCAAGATCAGATGTTTGGATCGAATAATGTTAGAAGTGGTTGGAAAACTGCATTTATCGATCCCTTGGAGAACGATGGATTGTCAATTTATTTTATTCCTTGTTGGACAGCGATGGATGCTACAGAGATTTATAGCATGCCTTTTGTCGATGGTGCATTCAGCTGGGATGCTTGGACCAATAAGATCTCTCGACTTGATGAAAAATATACTTCTTTGTCATTAAAGACTCAAAAGACTTATATGTCTGGTTGGTCTATTTGGTTTTGTCATGTTTGGCTAACGATTAGGTTGGTCGCCGTGGTTCTTCACTCACCTTTCATCAAAGAACTGGATTTATCCTTCAGAGCTTCTTTTTCATGAACGATGGATGGAAATAATTGAAAGCTCTCAGATATTTACAGAAATAATTACCTGGAATGACTATGGAGAATCGACATACGTCTCCGACATCCGAGGATCTCTCCCTCAAGGTTCGGAAGAATTCGTGACAGGATTTGATCATTCCATTTGGTGCGATTTAGCAAAGTATTATATCCAATGGTATAAATCCGGCTCTCAACCAGTCATCGAGTTCAACGAAATTTACTATTGGTACCGAACACATAGTAAATCCGCGACAGCACAAAACGATCCTTTTGGTCTCCCTGAAAACGCAGACAACGCATCTGATGATATCATTGTTATCGCACTGTTGAAAGAACCTGGGAAACTTACAGTTACAACTGGCTCGACATGGAATTGCACAGAGGTCAAAGCAGGTCTGCAAGTTTTAAATCTGCCTTTTGAAGAAGGCAAACAAGTTATAGAATTTGTCGGGGACAGTTCGGGAGTAACGATATCTGGGATAGGCGATGTTGAGATTTCAAACTCGATTGAAAAGTACAATTTTAACGCCTTTGTGGGGAAAATTACAGCATGATCTCCTGGAGGGATTGAATGCGAGCAGAACTGCTAAGCAGTCTGGTAGATATTTAGTTGTGCATATCCTTGAAGTGAATGAGTAGAATCTTCATATATATCAATGTTCTCATCAGAAGTGAATGGCGATTGTTCTATGGAAATTCTATTTGACAGTACCTATTGCCTGTTGACTTGAAGGTCGATATGTTGCGCATGCGATTTCCTTTGAATAATGGGAACTGACGAATGTTGATGTGTAATTTTGGTTGCTACTGCTAGGGGCTGGCGTTAAACCATATAGAGGCATGAGACATGGAACACGTTTCGGCATAGTATGCTGGTGTTTCTTGCACTTGCATACTTGAATCTGCTGCATTTTTCTATTATATTTCAAGGGTAAAACAGAGTTTAGTAATGTGACATGATCGAGAGATGTTTCTTTGTATTCCAGCGAGCTGGTCAACAGGTGCTAAATATAGACGGGTGTTGGTGGATAGCAGTCGGATGAAACTCCAGATTGGGACGGAAACGAGACAGAGGAAACTCAAAGATACGTTGCCACTCCACGGATACTCAGTCTCCACTGGAGACTCCCCCGTTGCTGCGTTATCTTTTGTTTGACTTTCCGGGAAAGCCAGCGGGAGAAACCGGCGGCTTATCTCTGGTGTGTTCGCCTACCTGGATGACAAGTTTGTGGATATGATTCGAGCTAGAAGTAAAGGCCACACTGAGCCTGGGTGTCAAACAATGGCAACAGCGCTACGTATGTATTTGAAGCATTCGCAAACGAGGATTTGATTATATCTGGCACCAAGCGCAGCACCCCGACTAGATGGCTTTCTCCAAACAGTCAATATTGCATCAAGGGCCTCTTATCTCTCAAATGCCGGTCTGCAGCTTGATCAGCGAGTAGTCTGGGTGGTGCTTTTGTTCCGCCTCAGTTGGGTGCATGCGTCATCTTGCACGATATCGCACGATATCGCATATCAGCGTATAAACATGCCGCTGCAGCTAGCCTGGCCGATTCGCCGATGCAAATGGACGAGTTTTGTGGTGGAGCCGCGCCATTTCCCAGCCGATCGAGTCACCCACCCCTTATTTATTTAATTAGCCCTCGCTCCGGCTTGCCCTGCTCACCCAGTCCCTCTCCATGTTCTAGCCGACTTTCCTTCCACCCACCGCCTTTTTGTAATCCCTCGTTGCCACCTCAGCATCAGCAATCCGGTTCGGCCAGATGTATTCCCATACTGCGTCGCCGCCCTACAGGATACCGCACCCGCAGCTAAAAACGCAGCCGCCGCCCGTCGCCGCTGCCGCAATGTCCATCCAGCGCGCAACACACCTCCTGCATCTCGCCCAGTTCAGAGCACGACAGGCCGTAAACCACGAGCATCTCGAAAAGGTCCTCGGCCATTTCCGTGTCTTCCAGCGCCTCCTATCCCACATCGACGAGACCCGCCGCATGGAACAGGCATGGTTCGACGAGACGATGGTAGACATCGCCTCTGGCACAACCTCCACCTTTGAAGACTTTGCAGACGATGTCGAAGAAATCGAAATTCGCTACTCCACCTCTCCCGCCACAGACATGCATATCGAGCTCGAAGATGACGAACAGATGGCAATTCTCCCAGAGCGTGGGCCCGTAAATAAAATGCCCGAGCTCGAGACAGACGATGACGAAGTCGTCGAAGATCCAGAGTCTGATCCTCCTACTCCTGATTCGTCTATGTGGGAAGAGAGCCCGCTCGACAAGTTTGCTCGCGAAGAACTACAGCGCGAAGAACGCGGGATCATGAATATCCTACTATAAACATGGGAGTCCAATTCTAAAAAGCACACTTCTCTAAGTCATATCTCTTTCCTTGCTTGTGGGTGTAAGGTGTCACTGTTTTTTCTCTGTGCTTTGTTGTATTGTTTGAGGTCTTTTTCCTTTATTTGTGGGAATATGGAGTATATGGTTGATCTTTATCAGAATTCTCTTAGCAAAACACATCCAATATCATCTTCTTTGTATCCGTAGTGGTTGTTATAATATTTTTACTTTGGATCACTACTTGGTGCAGATATCCTGTATTGTGCCTTGATACAGTAGTGTATTTTGTCATGTGGCCTTGTAAATACCCTTGGACATTCCATTGTCATCAAGTCTTATTTCTTTGGCTTCTCGGTGTTCCACAAACGACTTTTATAGCCTTCCATTTCCGAATTCCTCCACACATTAACAAGGACCCTGGATTTTTAGCAGTTCTGACCCCGTCGATCATACGACTGAGTTTTATCCATATAATCTTCCCTGGAAACACCTTTAACTCGGACTTGAGCTCCCTTACGGGTGACCTGGACCCCTTTATTTGTCATTTTGCGATTAACAGTTCTGTTGTTCATCGTTAGCACGAAGAAACAATAAGAGGGGGTATGGTACAACCAAATGATGAGACTGACGTACCTGGATAACTTGGTCATGATCGAATAAACAACATATCCAGTGAACCCCATAATGCCAATAATAACTAAAAACACAAATGGTTCAACAAGTTTCCACAGAGTAGACGACATATCGTTTATTCAGTCAAATCAATCGAAATTTAGGGTATGACGGAGGACGAAGGAGATGGTTACGTATAGAAGAGAGGTTCGGTGCAGTCGAGTAAGGATTATTGCAACCCCAGCCAAGCAACGACAGAAATTTGAGGAAATGTTTTGGGAGCTTGACAAACCAACGCGAATAATTTTTGGGAGATTTGTGGAATTCGACAGGTCGGCGGATTAGTTCTTAGGAAATCTAAAAATTGTCGCTATCTTATTTTAGAGACTGACTTTTATGAAATTTGGTGCGCGCCAAACGCACCCTTGGATTAATTCAATTGAACTGGACACCCGTTAATATAAATACATATGGAAAGGTCTAAGCCACAGAAAAGTATCGGCACTAATGAGAGTTAAGAGGCTAGGAGGGTTTAAAGAAGGAAAGATATCGAGGTGCAGTTTCTACACGAGCGGAAAATCCTAACGAATGAGGTACTACCGCAGTATTGTCCTTGTTCATTCTTCATCGTTTAGCAATTCATCAATGTGTTCTTTTCCAATTTTTTGGGGCAGTTCCTTGGTTGAAAGAGTGAACCGAGATCATTCGAGTATGCCCACGAACCGTCACGCAGGTAGCAGTAGTTCATGAAAAACAAATATACCAGAAAAAACGCAAAGGCTCCACGTTTGCGGATAGGCCATGCGGGCGATAACAGAAAAAAGCCCATCGCTGATATAACTCTGGGGAGATGTGTAATCTGATATTCTCCATAGGAGTTAATAAAATGAAATTAGGTCAAATCACTCGGAAAGGTCAATAGTGATTACAATCATTTTTGTATACCTAGACTCTTGTCGGAGAAATAAATGCTCCAATTCATCAAATCAAGAAATAATAAACACTAGCTGAAACATGAGACCATGTAATGAGATGTCTGAGAATGTTCTTAAATCTGAAAAACATCAACGATCCAAAATGTCGGCAAATAATCCAGCACACCTGCAATCGCAAATATAACGCAATAGAATGTCAAGAATTGACATGGATTTTCCGGAACCTTATTACTGGGTGTTAGAATTGCGCCAATTTTTTGGAAACTGGACCTGTGGAAAATGTTGATGTGCAGATCTGAAAGTGCTGAAGAGCCCAAATGCAAAATGAGGCTCATTGAGCGAGATGGAAAATCGATTCTTCGAAAAGAATCCACAGAAGCCTTCACCATTTCGGGTCTGATCACGCTGGAAAATAGGGGATTGGAAGGAATTTTCCGGCTTGAGTTATTGATTGGCGAAACTCGTTAGAAGCTTCTTCTTTCCTGGAAGGAAAGAAATCGAGCGCTGATCATTTGGAATTGAACCACTAAATACTGTTGCTAAAGAGGGCTATTCGCTCAATTAGAGCGCTGAAATTTGGCGTCTGGTATCCCTGATTCGAGTGGAATTTGAGAAGGCCGTAGAAAGTTACATGTGTCGTGCGCGAAATGTAAAATACGCGAAACGTAAAGGGAAATAACCACTGCCACCACACCCACTCAAGCTTTGCTTATACCCACCTAGATGCCTGTTATCCGTGATTCAACTCTACAGGAAACAGCAACACTATTAATAATGCACACAATTGGGTTAGGGTTAGGGTTATACAGGCATTTCGTCCATGTAAATATTCTTATTAGTAGTGAAATTTTGTAAACACGCTCAAATATTGGTGGCAGATATATGGGCTCATTTCAACGGCGAGTCATACAGATCATTCTGTGACAGATCATATCACAATGTTTGCAGACTATCGGTAAGGTACTTAAACTTCGGGCCAGTTAGTTCATAGGGTACCTCAAACACTCCACACCTTGAATTGTATTTGTTATTCACCTCATCTGGAGAGCCTAATCAAAAACTAAGTTGTGATAGAACGTGGTCATCCATACTAGATCCAGCTTCGCGGCACATCAAGCTGATGTGTTGAAAAGATTCGTCAGGAGATTGAAAGGCTTGGGTATATTAATAATAACGCTATCTTGATTGACTTTTTCCTCTGGGATACTGCTAAAGAGACACAAGCAAAGAATGAGATCAAACCAATCCCATGCCATAGAACTAGAAGTATATTCTACTTCTCGTGTCTTCTAATCCAAGTTTGAACTTCATCAAAAAGTCAACCCATCCCTTTGGGTTCTTCCTCAAACACTCGATGATAGGCTGACATGCTTCTCTCGTGACACCCCAAGGAGCCAGCGCTTCGAATATCGAGATAACAGGCATCTAGGAGGGTATAAGCAAAACTTTGAGTGGTGTGGGGGCGGTGGTTATTTCCCTTCACGTTTCGCGTATTTTACATTTCACGCGGGACAAAGGCGTTGAGTTTTGAAAATCTTAAACTGCCGAGGGACGGAATCCTTACCCAAAAGAGGCTCGTAATCATGACAGGTTGCACAGCAAAACATAGAAATGAGATAGTAGAGCGAATGAATGACAAAAGTTCAAGTGTTTTGTAATTTCTGAGCTGAGCGTTTTTATGCCAAACTTCACTTTTGAAGTTATTCCCATCAGCTTTCTGCTCAAGCATATCTCGAATACATCATCATCTTCACTTACCGTAGATGTCGACGGTTAGTCACTCCAGCTGATCATTAATGGTACTCCCTGACTTGACAGCTTTTGAGTCTGTTGGGATTTATCTCGACAAGGAATGGCTGGAAGCCCTTCTTATTGAATTTCCAAATATTTCTACTCACCAACATATTCTCCCACATTTCCTCGTATCTGATCTTAAACAATCCGCGGATCCCCAAACCTTCCTTCCGCCGGATATCCTCGAGAAACACAATGTCACAATTTCGGGTCCTTTTGTGTTACAAATATATCGAGTCGAAGATATTGGACTGTCGGCTTTGAGTCAGATCTACAAGATTGAAGATAGCAAACACGGACAGCAAATACGAGAAGCAATAAACGAAGAGGAACAACAAGATCTTGGCTTCGAAGAGCAAATTGATAACAACGAACTGGTTGGTAAAAAACATACCTGTAAATTGATACTAGAAGACGGGGCCGGGCGGCGGTGTTTTGGGTTTGAACTGAAACCTATTGACGGAATCTGTGTTGGAATGAGACTAGGACAAAAGGTATACACTCTTGCCACAGAAAACTTCCGACCTTCTAGATTATGGTGAAGAATATCCAAATCTCCAGAGGATTATTACTTTTAAAACCAACTAGTGTGTCATTAATTGGAGGTCACATTCTCCAATGGGACGAGGGATATATACCCGATAAATTAGTTGAAGAATTGAGGCAGAAACTCTTGAGATGAAATTCATTACCTTTTCTTCTTCCATTAGCGATTTTCACAGAATTACCGTCTGTTACCCAAAGGTAACACATTACATAAGAAATATGATCTATATTCAGTTTATGGATCACGCCCATATTTATGGATTAGAAGACAACGGGGGATAATCATCATTCAAACTCATGAAATGTAGAGGATATCATCTCATCTTCTGAAAGGTGTTTGTGATGGAACAAAAGGAACTGGATCCGGGAGGTCTTTACACTTTTCTGCCGATTTACGCTGAGATATACGACGTCTAAACGAGCCCGTCTTAACTACTGGAATGGACTGTGTATTTGTAGGTAATGATGTCACAAGGTCCAGGCTCTCAACTCCGCTGAAGACAACCGGTACTGAGATAAATTTAACTTCTTCTGAGCTGAGCCTCTGAGCTGATAGTGATCTCAGCCGTAGAGAATTATCTTGAAATTTGCTGAGCTGTATGTCGGCTTCCGCAGGTGAAGTAATCCTAAGAGTTCGACGATATTTTTGCCGACGAATGACAACTTCGCTTTCAGTGCTCGGCGATCTTGGGGTGTCATTCGAGAATGACTGTCTATGCTTAAGGGGTCTAACCGGCAAAGGTTGCACCAGCTTTTCGCTTGTAGTGCTTGTTGATGAGGGGAAACTAGAAACCCAATATCTCTCTGGGGTAGTAGCGCATGTAGTGTCTCCAACCTGTTCCCCCGAAACCTGTAATTTCGCTCTTGTGCCTCCTGCGGTAGCTGATGATCTGCAAAGAGGAATCCGAAAAGGCTCCCTGGACATGCTGCTTCGATGGGCATCCATAATACTTTTGCCGATGGAAAATGCTACATGGCGTTCGACAGAATTTCCAATGATTCGCATAACATCCTCTGGTTTCCCTATAAAAACATCAGAGTCAAAAAATCCTTTTAATTTAGCCTGATCTCAGAGCTCAAGATGAACCTTGACATCGTTTTGCCTCTTCTATCGTAATACAGCGAGGATAGTCGTAATGCAGATTTTTACCACCGATATTGGAGCTGAATGATTAAATATATTGACACAAGAGAGGGAATACCATATCACCGGGCGAGTAGTGATAGTGCAAGATGGTTCGTCGCGTTTACATCTATGAAATGCTTTCGACTTTGCTCTTGAAGA
Organism: Neolecta irregularis DAH-3; assembly: GCA_001929475.1. Lineage (NCBI taxonomy): Eukaryota > Fungi > Ascomycota > Neolectomycetes > Neolectales > Neolectaceae > Neolecta > Neolecta irregularis. Next base: position 3,334 of record LXFE01004208.1, on the reverse strand, counting down.
AACGTTGAATTCATCAGCTGGTTGCCAACGCAGACCTTTTGGAATTCGATCATGTTTAACAGCATCATTGTATGAGAGGTCTGAAAGCCATTTTAAGTGTTCAGGTATGTTGAATCGTGGAATACAGCTTGCTACACGACGATGTTTCTCATGAGGATTTGCGCATACAACATGAAGCGGATGGGAAACACAGACTTGAGCATGGCTGTCATAGACATTTGGAAGATCGTCAAGGGCTGAAGAGATCGAACGTCTGGGATATGCTCCTATCAGATCTTTCACTGAGGTTCGTTCAAGTTGATTTCCCACGACATCGCGACCCACACCAAGACGACAGCACTGTGTAGGAGTACCATCTACTGGTGGAGTCCAGTGCGACCACGGCGGACTTTCAGGCAAATCTAGACCGGGAGCTGCTCTTGATCAAAGTTAGGAAGATTATATAATTTATATACCCAACAATGAATAATCTTGTCCGTTCCTGACATGCACCTTGCGAATCAGCAGTAAGTTTATAACCACGTGTTTGATATCCGAGACCAACGACTGCTGATATGAGAAGTTTGAAGACGTTAACCTGGTCTTTCTCGGAGTTATGGGGATTCATTTGTGGTACATTTTCGAGAACAAAGAATTTTGGTCGGTAGTAATCGATGAACGCACCCACAGAGGCAACAAGGGAGCAATTTGTGAGTGATTTTTCTGTCGTTCGGTCCATATTTGCGAGGCTGAAACCTTGACAAGGGCTGCCAGCAATAATGAGATCGACTTCGCCCTAGAGTGCATAAGCAGTGGAAAAGATGATGGAATATTCGCCTTTTGCGGAATTTTGTTTCCTCGTTTACCAGCAATGGCACTAGCCAAGAAGCTGTTAACGGAACCGTGATAGAGATAGACATCTTCATTCAATGATAAATTTGCTTCATATGTTTTTATTGCCGGTCCATATATGTCGACTGCCCTATAAAAGTTGAAGAAAGTAGCGACATTACTTCTTACCACTTGTGCTTAACCGCTCCCGCATCACTGATGCCTCTCGCAAAATTCCCACCTCCACAAAAAAGGTCCAATCCGGATAATTTGTCACTCTCAAGAATGTCTTCACTGGAATGAGAGACGATCTCATCAAGTTGTATGACTTCCAGTCGTCCGGACTGTGATCTCGCCTTCCTGCAGAACCACTAGGGGATCAAAAATGAAAAGTATAGAACTTACAAAATCTCCCGCACCATCATATAACAATTCGGGTGTCAACTGATTAGTCTCGCCTAGGTACACCACAGTACATTTACGAGCTATGAGGTCGAAATTGTGAAAGTCATAAGTGAGGACTTCAGAAGTCCAATAAACTTCAATAGAATCCAATGGCTCGCCAGGCGTGTCAAAACGCTTATGGAAAGTTCGCATTGCAAAAGTCCGATGTTCAAGGTCATAAGACTCAATTCGTCTTACTGAAAGGTAGGCGTCTGTCTTGGCTGCCAAGAAGAGGACATGTGTCTGCGGAGGAAATTCCTTCTGCATAAACTCGAAACATGTGGTGTTTGCGCATCCACAAGGTTTATTTCCGTTGATGCCATCCATATCTGATGCTTTCAAAGTCTGGAAAGAGAAACTGTCCGTGTGATAGAATAAGCGAACAAAATATTCGCAACCTAAATTTAGCAAATATTTCTTAACCGAATATACCACTCTTCTCGGGACTATCTCCAAAGTGTACAGGAACCTTTGCTAAAACGTCATAGTTGTAAATAGCGGCTTGATCGCAGTTGCAGTTATTAGACCAGAAGCGCTAATTGCTTAGCCAATCATGCATTTGTATTTACTAGATGCCTCGGATTTGTTGACGTAGTCAAAAGTCAATGAGTGGGTATCCTTGGCCGCATACAACCAAATTATTCCGAGTTTGTCCTTGTAATGCAAGTTTTGAACTTCTTGAACATAACTTGAGATAGATCAAGATAGGAGAATGGCAGTTTGGCAAAGTACCCCATCCAAATTCCTTTATTATTCCAAGAGCTCCTACAATCAGGCTTTATAGCCACAACATCCCCAACTTTGATTTCGCCAGGTGCATACTCAAATTGAGCAATCATGCCTAATATATTAGTCTTACAAATCACCTTACTCACCGGTTGCAGTACGTTCAATTCTGCGAGCCCTAGGTATTTCTAGAACGGCTAAGACCTTAGCCATCCACATAAAAGGTCAAGATCACCTTCTTTACCATCTGTACTTACAAACTCTAGCTTCTCTCGAACTTCAAACATTTCTCTGGCGTATAAATGCTCGAACCTGTTGTAAATATATGGCGTAACAATAGTTGCTTCGAGAACTGATTTGCCATTCCTATCAACCAAAGTCCGGTATTTCTCAAATGAACCTGGCCAAGTCTGTTCAATGACGGGATGGACCTTGTCCCAACTGATATCAAGACGATCAAGAGTATGAATGAAATGATGTAAAAAGGGCATGTATGATGCTACAGCTTGTCTCAAGTCCCGATTTCGTGGACACTGAGAAAACCACTCATTAAAGGCTTCGTTATGTTTGTGCAAATGTTGTAACCAATCGCAAAAATGATACCGAAAGGATTCGAGGCTGATCTTCTCATGAGCTATGAGGTACTCTGCGAAATATTTTGCAAAAAGCATAATCCAATATGACGGCATCCAATAAGGCTCATATTCTTTCGCGGGTTTCCCAAGGGTATACCAAAAATTCCTTGCATTTCCGTAAGCTGATTGTATCCAGATCGCCTCGCTAAGGTCGCTTTTATAGTTTCCGTCCACAAAATCTTGGGAAGAGTTGACTACATTTCCAATGGAAAGTCGTAGAACAGATATTTTCTCCACACGATATCTATGATTGCCATCACAAATATAGCCGTCGGCGAGCAAGTGATTGACATTTTGAGAAAGCAATAATCTTACAATCGGCTTAAAGTCTTCTTCTTTTTTGCTGTAGAATGAGAAATCTTCGAGTGTAAAAGAACTGTAATCATGCGCGTAGTCAGGACTAGCAGAATCCAGGCCTTCAGCAGCCTAACAATGTGAGATTCAGAATTGATCTTCCACTACCACTAGGACATCTATTATTGTTTTCTCGTCGATAGATTTATCAGGTGATTCTTGGTATGCCTTATCCAAACTTGACAATGGATACTGCCGATAAGGCGGATCGATTACTATATTGGAGTTCTGCCTCGTAATCATAAGATCTGAATCCTGTGCTAACGGTATACTGTCCATTGCCAGAGGGAACTTCGTGAAAACCCAGTACTATTTAGTGGAAGGTCAATCTCAAAGGGAACTCAAGGAAAATAAAGAAGTGAGAC
>LXFE01000587.1:0-21331 GCA_001929475.1 Neolecta irregularis DAH-3 | reverse complement strand
GGGCTTTCGATATTGAAGATCAACACACTATCCATGAATAGAATATCAAACTAGCAGTATCAAAAACTATGCATGTTTCCTCAAATGAGATTGCAAATGGTTTATTCGTGTTGGTGTATCCCCCCCCCTACTCTCCTTAAAAAACCAACGTCTTTTCTTTCTTTCATTTCCGGAATATGGATGCGAATTTAAGACAGCGGCATACATACTCAAAGCTAGGCAAACATACTCTACCTACTGAAAAGAAACCCTTTGAGGTATTTGGTTTATATTCCTTGGCTAACTTATTCCTGGAGGATAGTTCAATCATCTCTACTTCCAAACGCGACGTCGATACTCCGATTGGACGAATTGTGTTTTCTCTAATAACTTGTCTCGCCTTCTTCACTCGTTTCTTCAAAATATGGTATCCATATGAAGTGGTGTAAAATAGTCTGTTCGCGACCAGAACAGCTAATCTTTTAGCTTCGATGAAGTGCACTTTGGAAAATTCACGAGCTACGTGAGTGTAAATTGCTACTATCTGTTAATTATTCCTCAGTACCTCCAACGGACTTATTTCTTTGATGTTCATCCTCCTTTCGCCAAGCTAGCATTTGCCTTCGTGGGCTGGTGTATCGGATTCGACGGCCAATTCCTTTTCGAAAGTATCGGAGATAATTATATCCAAAATAAAGTCCCTTACATTGGACTTCGAGCTCTACCAGCTATATTGGGATCCTTGACTGTACCATTGATCTTTTTAATCATGAAGGAATCTGGATACGGACTTCTTTCTTGTACCTTATCCGCTGCTTTTATCCTTTTTGGTATAAATGAGTCATAGAGTTATAGTTTTTGACAAGAAGATAACGCTCATCTCGCCGAAACGCGTCTGATCCTCATCGATGCAATGCTTATTTTTTTCATCACATGCTCGTTTTACAGTTATATTCGTTTTTATAAACAACGACATGATGAATTTTCGAGAGAATGGTGGGTCTGGCTACTAATGACCGGGGTATCGCTTTCGTGTGTCATCAGGTATCGGGGGCGTATGATTTATCAACCGTTAACTCAAATAGTACAAAATATGTTGGCCTGTTCACTTTTGTCACTATTGGGGGTGCTGTTGCAATCGATTTATGGAACTTACTGGATATCAATCGTGGCCTGACAATGGCATCGGTCCCGATCTCTTGTTCTCTTGCTGACAGACAGGAACGTTTCTTTAAGCACTTTTTAGCTCGAGCCTTTACTTTGCTTGTTGTTCCATTTCTGATTTATCTTTTATGGTTCTGGATCCATTTCGCAGTCCTTACCAAGTCGGGCCCTGGGGATGATTTCATGTCTCCAGAGTTCCAAGCAACTCTGGCCGATAACCCAATGACGATGCAAGCAGTTCCAATCCAGTATTACGACACGATAACCATGCGTCACAGAGACACCAAAGTATTTCTGCACTCGCACCCAGATAAATACCCTCTTCGATACGAGGACGGACGAATCTCGAGTCAAGGTCAACAAGTTACTGGTTATCCTCACAATGACACGAACAATTTTTGGATAATCGTCCCAGCCCAAGTCAGTCCACAAGAAGTCTATAAAGATCGTGTTGTCAAGAACGAAGAGCTCATTAAGCTCAAACATGTTGTCACTAGTACTTATCTATTATCTCACGATGTTGCTTCACCTTATTTCATTACAAACCAGGAATTCACAACTATAGACGAAGAGTCAGCTTTCGGAGATCGATCGGATGATGCAACTTTTCTACTCAAGATCGAAGGAGGGAATAAAGACACTGAATTCCAAAGTAAAGCTGGGCCCTTCAAGCTTCTACACTACCCATCCAAAGTGGCCATGTGGACTCACCCGAAAGTCTTGCCAGATTGGGCATTTTTGCAACAAGAGATCTGTGGAAATAAGAATGTGCTCCAATTAAGCAATATTTGGTACGTTGAAGACATTCTTGACCTGGATCCAACTAGGCTTCCGAGTGACATGCCTCGAAAACCAAAGTCAATTCCCTTTTGGAAAAGATATATGGAACTCCAGGCCAAAATGTTTTTGCATAACAACGCTTTGACGGGTTCACATCCCTATTCATCACATCCAATTCAGTGGCCATTTCTCATCCGTGGCGTGAGTTTTTGGACAAAGGAGTCTACCCGAGAACAAGTCTACTTCATTGGAAATTTCATTGGTTGGTGGATCAATGTTCTGATGCTTGCAATTTTGGCTGGGATATTCTGTGGAGATCAGTTATCGACCAGACGCGGTCTCTCGATATTGAATAGCGGTATGAAATGTTCGTTGTCAGTGTATCTAACCTCATAGCCTTTCGAACCCGATTTTATAATTCTCTCGGTTTCTTTTTTCTCGCTTGGGCTGCTCATTATTTCCCATTCTTCTTGATGGGCCGTCAACTTTTCCTTCACCACTACCTACCAGCTCATCTGGCCTCTTCTCTTGTCAGCGGGGCGTTATTTCAATTTTTGTTTACGAGTACTGTCGAAGGACCCGTATCGCAACGTTTCGTTCAAGGTAAGCCAGCAGTCGTATCTCAACGCATTAAAATGCCGCTACTTGCATATTGTTTTGCTGCTTTGATAATTTCTGGCCTTGTTGGAGGATTTATTTTCTTCGCTCCATTTACTTATGGAACTCCAGGATTAGACGTGGACGGTATTCTCAGACGAAAATTGTTGGATACGTATGAGCTCCACTGGGCAAAGTAGATACAACTAGAGAAATTCATACAAGAGATAAGGAAATCTTCAAAAATATATCGCCGCTCCATTAACAGTTTGCTCAATCCCATTTGCTAAGTGGTGTGATCAATAAAAGTGGATATATACACACCTTCCCTAAAACAATACGTTCAAGCATGCTAGAGATTCATTCCGCATCGGAGCCCAGTGAAGTCAGCTTACTGAAAGTTCTCAATTTCAAAAGATTCTTAGAAGGGAAGACATAAGTTGAAAAGTTGCAGCCCGTTAGTAAGCACACTTTTTGTCAATATCAGTTTCCTCTTCCATTTTCTACTATACCTATCATTATAGAGACAATTTTAGCATATTTTATTTCTTATATTAATTTGCAGTTGATTCGCAATCACTTGATATACTTAAAATTCGGTTCTAGCTTTTGATCCAGTATTAGTTCATTGCATATTTACAAAGACATGGTGTCTGTATTAAGCGATTGGTTCGACAGCAGGTGTTGACGAGCGTATTTCCCCTTGAAACTTTTTAATCACGTCACCCCTCCATCTTTTGAGCAACTTCTCCAGTGAAGTTCTTGTTTCAGGATCTATTACATAAGCCCAACCTTCCATTCTGAGAACATACAGTTAGTATACATATCTTCGGCTAAATCGAGGGACATATTTCTATTTGGTGGCCGAAAAAGAATTAAATATTGCATTGCTGTAGAAGCAAGGCGACAACGGGCTGGATCTAACAATAATGCTCGTAATTTGGTGATCATTTCGACGGTTAATTCTGGCAAATCTGATAATATCCGCATCAGATAGCGTTGTCCATCCTTTCCCCCGTCCAAGAAAGGGAAGATGCCATCTAACACTTTGAGCGACCAGATATAATAATTTCTAGAGTCGCTTAATTTATCGTGATACCATTCCTCGGTCAGCCATTTAGTCATTATATCTAGGCGTTCTCGAAAAGATGAAAGTACATACGCAAGAATTTTCTCACGCAAGATCTCGGAGATTGGGCTCGGTAAATTGATGTTTGATCCTTCGATCTTTGACCCTCCGAGCATTCCCCTTGTTGTTACACGGCTCAATATGGTAATCCAAACATTTTTGTTCGTGACTGCTGCGGCTACCTGATCAACGCGAACCGGCTTGACGGGTTCAAGGCCTGATTTTTCGAAATCTCGAAGAGCGAAGAATATCCTATCTACTGCTTCTTGAGCAACCTGAAAAGTTTGTGAAGGGTTGGAATCTTCAGGTTCTGGAAGGACGAATCGGGCAAAGTCTGGCTCAACAGCTTCACCATGAGATTCGAATCCATTGGGCCCCAGCTCGCTAACAGTGGAATCTAAAGCGTGATTCATAAACGAAGGCGCCGTGTCGGAAGCGAAGATATTGGGATACTTTAAATGTCGAGAATTCAACTCCTACAGGAATGAGACTAGCAGCCAAATCCAAGACCATACTCCCAAACGATTCGATAATATGCCTGGATCGACTGACTCAAACACAGACAAAAGAATAGGAACGACGAGGTCCACAGGAAGGGCCGAAACATCGAAAAGAGTAGCTGGCCCTTGTGAATCCGCAAATGTGTATAGATCAATCAGGGAGGTTATGGTTGGTAATGGTTGTTGACTGGATTCTCTCTTCGACCGCTTACTTATTCCGTCATTGATTTCAGAAGCTCCTCTCTTACGAGATTCATCAACCTGCAAACGAACTAGAGCAAGTTTTCCTTCTAGATACTGTTGTATACGAGGGGCTAGATTATTAACTGAATTGGTCCTGAGAGTCAGTCAATATGCGCCCGCCGCCCAAATACATAATTATGTTTCTAAGAAAAATCTTTATGGTCTTTTCGACTGAGCGAAAGCGCATCCTTGCCGCCACTGGATCTACAATATCTTTGGTAACATTTTCGACGTTGAAGGACAGAATAGCGTTGATAATTTTTGAGGATACTGTCACTCGAGTTTTAACAAGAAGAGGGCATGCATTAACGGTAGCTTCGATGATTATAGAATTTCTATGAAGTCAGTTACACAGATGATTAGAATACACTTACGGAGCAGGTTCTTGAAAGACGGACAACATGCGATCCAATAGACCTTGCGCTTCTGCTTCCAAGACACCATGAGGAATGACGGGATTGTTGAGTGGAACAATAGTCAGTGAAATATCGGAACGATCAGCAAGCTAGGCAGTTTATTCATTATAGTCCCAATAATCAAAGATAGGACGGTACTTACTCTGGGATCCTTGATGCCCGGGGTCTGACACAATATGACTTTCTGAGCAAATTTAATGCTTGAAATTTGTACTCCTTTGGTAGATTCGTCCCATATACGCAAGATTCGTGATTTAATGTTTGACATTGTTCCCCATACATCCTTACCAATCGCAGTATTTGAGCAACTACACGTCAAGTGATCAATTATTGCAGACTACAGACTGGGCGTGCGTACGTGAAGCGAAATATGAGTTGGTATATCAAAGCACTGCATTGAATTAAGAGTTTGAGTAATTTCGGGTCATCCTCCATTATGAGAGCCTGAATAGTATCCAGACAACTGATTGCAAGCCCTTCCTTCTCATCACTCTCCAGTCTCGGATCGGTAAAAGTCTGCCTAAGAAAGTCCGCAATCCACCTTTTTAATTCGATTTCGGGCTTCTGGGCTAAAGGAAGGACACCGGACACTATCGCAGGGTAATACTGAGCATCCTGGGAGACTAGTGCTTTTGCCTGCTCAAGCTGAACCAGATGGCTCTGGAGATCCATCCGGAAGATGCGGGGTAGCAACTAGCAAAGAGAATTTTGGTGATTTACAAACGCTGTATCTTGATGTTCGGCTGTAGTCGGAGCTGAACTTTTTGGGAAACACGTGCAGTTTAGGAACGATTTTATTAGAGTAGTAAACATTATTACAAGATAACACCAGCAGTTTAAAGAACGCATCTTACAAGGTCAAGATTGAATAATCAGAATCCTAGGAGATCTTCGTCGGCAAAGATCTCGTATGTCGTTCTTCCATTCTCATCCAAGACTGTGCGGATACGCATTCCGTCGACCACAGTGTCTTTTCCTTCTCCACCTGACAAAGGATCATTGTTGAAATGGTAGTAGTGTTCCCATCCATCAATAGCGTGTGACTTTCCCAAAGCCTTGCGGTAGAGCATGACTACCAGTTCGCTCCAGGCTCTCCAAAAGCTTCTTCGCGCTTCGACAACAAACAGTACTACGCCCATTACTGAGCGGAGAGCATCTGCGCTGAGTGACCGCCAGATTGGAAGGATGTTTTTTGCTAATTTAGTACAGTTAGTAAAGTTGTAGTTATTAGTCTGACCACAAGTCAACCAAGCGATAATGTGAGGAACATTCTCCGCAGTCTTGTTCAACTGATTAAAGAGAATAACGTTGCTTCCCTCGTCTCTTAGCAAGTCACAAGATCGCACATACCCCGTAGTAGAGAGCGACAGTCATGCAGAACAAAGTAATAAAAATACTTCGCCATTGCATTAGAAATATATCTCGAACACCAGCCTTTCTGTATTCATAGCGAGGGACACTGGAAATTGACATATTGCCCTTATCATCTGTGATCATTTCCATAGGTTCGACTCTAGTAGCAACTTGCATAACGGTGGCGATCTTTGTCAATGTCCACAGCTAGATGTCAAGACTACAAACATCAAAATGTTGACATACATGTAACATAGCTGGAGGAGCAGCGAAAATCATCAACGGGATCCACAAAAGGCCGAGTCCATCACTAATGGTTGGACCACAGACATGACCGAGTTCGAAGCGAACTTTTCCCATTGCAAGAGCAACTGTGGTAAAGATGGTTGGAATTCCCCATCCAATGAAATGAACAACAAATCTTTCTGCTTTTGCTGGCGCAATGTACGCGTACACAATTTGCAGGTGCAGGACAATCATACGAAGGCCCACTAAAGCATCAGTATGTTGCAGGCAACCAACCATACGCCATATTATTGAAGCAAGTAGTCCCCAAATAAACATAGCACCTTGGATGAAACATCTCGAGCTGGTAAACTGGGTTGCCATTGTGATAGTATCGCTACAAACAGTTGCCTTGTAGTTTGTGGCAACGAAGGAATTCGTAGCATGGAGAGTAGCAAATGATAGTGTGATGCCGACTAGATAATGGTTTCGATACGTTTTTGAGGATGGGAGGACGACGAAGCTGATCAAAAGTAAGATGCATAATCCCAGCGAAATCATGTTGATCCAGTCTACTATGTAAGATTCGCTCTCGATGAGAATCCGAAGGCTCACCAACTGTATGCAGCCCGTCATTGAAGGTTTTGCCAAAAAAGGTTTCTGCGACCCATTAGAGCGGACGACCAAATTGCCATACCTTGGGGAGGACAGGGAATGCAGCAATCGGCAAGACAAAATGATTGAACGTCACCGACTCCCTGAGATCCAGCACCTGAGAAATAGTGGAGGAATGGTGGGTTGCAGGTTGTCTGGGATGTCTTGTTTGAGAACGAGGCTCCAACGAGGTGTCTGACGGAATCCATAGTTCACAGAACGTATCAGAATACACGCAGTGCAAAGGCGGCTTCAAGGTGGTGAGAGAGTCGAATAGATTGAGCTACAAGCCGGGTTAAGAATGAAACGAACAGATCTGTGTGAATTCGAGAATCTGACGCATTCGGATATGGCTTTGCCGGTTCTTGGTAGCTGCGGCCACTTAATACCAGTTGCCATGCCAGCCATTTCAGAAAACAGAAAGAGGCTGGTAATTTTGTGCCGCGATCGTCCAAGACATTGGAATATTGCTCTGTCTTGGGATGACGCAACTTAAAGTCCGCATCTAGTAAAAAGTTGGGTGAGTGGTGGAAATCATGGCTTATCCGGATCTGATAAGACAGAATTATGACAAATGTAAACAGATCACAGTTTGTGGCACCACCAAGATATTGACCTCCAACCCAAATTTCAATGCCAAGACCTTCACTCTAAGTACCTAATGGCTACTCACAATTTTAAACAGAATCAGCAACAGACTTCAATTACCCAATTTAATCACATTTGGATTTGAGGTGCAAGTCTTGCAATTGTAAGGGCCAACTAATCATGTCTTGGATATGTTTCACATATGTCAAATATCTGAGGTATATCCTCTTATTATGTTCTTGTTTTCTTTGTAGTAGTTGCCAGCCTGCTGCTGGCAGCTACAAGAAGGGCTGTTCTTTTGTATTGACGGGCCATGGGCATAGCCTGGCCTGCGAAAAGCCCGCGGCTAAAAGCCCATCGGCCGAAACAGGCTTTTTCACGTGATGTTAAATAATACTATGTAGCCCTTCTCCTCCCATGTCTCCTCCCTTTCCGCTTTCCTATTGCTTTTTAACATATTCCTGCCCTGCCCATCTATGCCCTGCAAGCCACCACCCAAATGGTTGTTACATGTTAGACCCGGCCTTGCGGCCCATGGGCTGGGCCGGACCCTCAGAAAAGCCCACTTAGTCCAAGCAACTGGCTCACCAATCAACAATCTATAGAACCAATTACCACTAGCAATGTCTGGCTACAACCTGCATGCTTCAAGTTCAACATAAAGTCACATATTCTACATCTTCTTCCGCATCCACCATGCACCAATCTCGTAGCAAATGTTCTCTGCAACCACTTTAGGGATCTGGTCGGGAATCGAATATTTCCATTTCGTAAACTCTTCGCTGTCAAAGTCAGGATGATCCTTCATATCTGCTTTAATCGATTCAAGAAGAGTTTCTGCTTCAGTCACACAAAAGGTGGCGAGTGTAAGTCGCCCGAGACCATATTGGGAGCAGTCGAGTGGCACCAGTAACCTATTGCCATGATATTCTTCGATTTCTTCGCGGTATCCACTAAAGAGGAGATTGACTACACTGCAAGGGTTGACCTACCATCAACCCTCAAAAATACACCTATGAAGCTTACAGTTATAGATTTGCTCGTCAAGCCGGCGGTGACCCACCGGTTCAATTTCTCAACAAAGGGAAACGTTGGTTCTTTCGTTTGTGTTGTACCAGCTGTGATATTTGAAATTTCTTTCGTCGAATTAACGCCTTCTACGAGGCGATTGTTGGCTTATCAGGTCAGTTGAGCAAATTCTCACGATTGAATAAGATACTGCAAACCTAGCAAAATCAGCGAATAGGAATAAATGAAATTACCAATTCGTAGATGCCGCCCGGCTTTAGGACCCGGAATATCTCATCTAGTACAATATGATGGTTGCTTTCGTTGTAACATAAACCGGTAAAGTGCAGGTTGACATAATCAAAGGTCTCATCCGGGAATGGAAGACCAATAGAAAGCATATTGCAATGTAAGAACTTGACCTTTATGGTCAGTGTCGAATAATATTTCCGTCATTCTCACATTAACCCCGGGAGGCATGGCCATCTGGATGTCCACAAGATCTACTCCGACAAATTCCACGTCGTGACATCCCTGAACTGTGAGATATATTCTCTCTCCCTAAGAGAAGATGCCATCTGTTTAAAGGCTTTATCTGCCTCAAGAATCCAAACCCCTGTGCCGCATCCAACATCCAAGACCTTTTTTGGTGCACTCTCGGGATCGTGAAAAGGGGCAACGAAATGCTTGTTGAATATGTGATGAAATAGATAGTGGGTGAAATTCATTCTAATAAAAGATAAGCATATATGTTAGTGAAATAAACGCACCTGTCCAGCTCCCGAAGATCGCACGGCAGAGGATAGACCGCATCTTTATCGTTATGGTACCTTCGACCTTCTCTCCAAGCAAAAATGCTTTGCCCACCTCCGTGTTTTGTCGACAGATTACGATTGTACACATGGGATGAGCTCAGCATGGTGGTCATTGTTGCGTAGACTGGAATATTACAGAAACAAAGGGATATCTAGGTTGATTTATAGGAAATTTTAGCGTCAGTCTTAATTCCCTGTTTTGCACTACTGTGCCGGGATGTGCGATAAACATGTTGCCGTTTCTACCTGCCTCCTCTTCCTTAAGATATTAGGCTCAGTGTCGCCTTGTATCATCAAGTGGATGCGAACGTCATATATTGCTTCCTGAATACGCGAACAACTGCGAGTTGTTCTTTCTCAGTTACTATGTGTATCAGACTCACCACCAAATCACCAGTCCTGTGACTTCACTTCCTCTACTCGTTCTACCATTTCACCTTGCACTCGTCATCCGCTGGTTTTGATCGCGCTTAAGTTGCCTCGGCTTACGGCCTTGTCGTCTCAATATGACATATCCATCTCCGATGGCATCAAAGTTCATGCAGCATACTGGAGAATCACCGCACATAGCAACCAACGGTCATCCACTACACCCACACCATCATTACAATACGTCCACAAATCTCCTCTCTAATTCCATATTCAATACATTCAGTCCAACTCCTAGTCCTCTCACAGCTCCACAAAACCCCAGTATTAATGCATCTCCACACTGGCAAGACCAGCAGCAACACGCTCAAGCTTCACGGCAGACCAGCGGTACCCATCACCACGCAAGAGCGGCGGCTCAACAACCCGTTCGTTCAACCACGGTTCCCACATTCGATCCAGCAAACTCAAAAACTACCAATAATATAGCTCAGAGGAAAGAAGGTCCGCCTGTCGAAGAAGTTGCAGATAATGCAGAAAACCAACCTTGGACAGTTCTTGATATGGGCGGTGTGGGGTTCAGCTCGCTATCGACAGAACTGTTCAGATATGATCATTTGACGGTCTTATATCTATGTCACAATAAATTGCGGTATCTACCTCCAGCTATCGCTTCACTCAGACGACTACGAGAACTTGATTTATCCGGGAATCAACTTGCAGACTTACCTGGGGAATTAGGACGGCTGACGAATCTCAAATCTCTTCTTCTTTTCGACAACGAGCTAGCGTGCCTGCCGTTCGAATTAGGCTCACTATACCAACTTGAATTTCTGGGTCTGGAAGGGAATCCTCTTGATCCCGTCATAAAAGATTGGTTAATCAAGGATGGCACAAAAGGCGTGATACATGGCCTTCGGGATTTCAGGCCTGGTATGCTCGATGTTCGTTCTCTACTAAAACCCGAGATCCTCCAATAACAACTCCTCCACCACCCCGAGACTGGATGCAGATAACAGATTCCAAAAAAAGTGCCGATGGAAGCGTCTCAGACCAGTTTTCTGTACTGTGTTACAATATTCTTTGCGAGAGATATGCTACGGCAGCTATGTATGGATATACTCCTAAATGGGCTTTGGCGTGGGAATACCGACAAGAAAATATTTTAAGGGAGCTCAAGGAGTACGATACCGATGTTATTTGTCTACAAGTATGGAAGCATATCATCGACTGTGACTGATTGCCAAGGAAGTCGATGAGGGTAGCTATGGGAAACTTTTTTTGCCTGCATTAAAAGATTTGGGCTATGTAGGTGTCTACTATCAAAAAGGCCGAGCAAAACTTCAAGACGCGGTAGCAAGAAAGGCTGTAGATGGATGCGCGACATTTTATAAGACTACACGGTAAATGATCCCATCATCAATAGATAATAACCTTTAAGCTTCACTCTATTGGATAAAGCACTGCTCGATTTCACGGAACTTGCTATGGCCAACGAAGATCTCAAGAAAAACGAAGACTTCTTTAATCGAATGATGCCTAGAGACAATGTAGCTGTACTATTATTGCTGGAAAATCAACAAACTGGAGCGCGTCTAATAGCTGGGAACGCACATGTCCATTGGGACCCTCAGTTCAAAGACGTCAAGTTACTTCAGGTGGCACTGCTTATGGAGCAATTGAGAAAATTCGCGGATAATACTCTTAATACGAAGTATTTCAAGCAACCTGGTTCTCAGCCCAAGTCAAATCTTCCACCCAGCCCACCAATGTATCGCGAAGGTACAGATATTCCTGTGATTATATGCGGAGATTTCAACTCGATTCCTGAAAGTGGAGTCTACGAGTACCTTGCACGGGGTAATATTACACGAGATCATGATGACTTTATGAATAAAGCATATGGTCTTTACACGGCCCACGGAATGACACATCCATTCAAGCTCAAAAGCGCCTATTCGAATGTCGGAGAACTTAGTTTTACGAATTACACGCCAAACTTTAGCGGCGTTATTGATTATATCTGGTACTCTACAAATTCTCTACAAGTCTCTGGTTTGGTTGGGGAAGTTAACAAAGAATATCTGGAGAAAGTTGTTGGCTTTCCAAATGCACATTTTCCGAGCGAGTATGTCAACTTCTCCATTACTCCACTTAACAATATAGTCACATTTCTCTTGTAGCACAATTCAAAACCAAGTATCGAGATGATAATCGCTCCTCGCCGAATCTCCCCTCACGCAATTTGAAGACAGAATCATCTCGCCATGATTTGTGGTCTCAAAACTAAAAGCGGAGTGATAGTTGTACATTGGGTTGTTATTTTTAGACCTGCACATCTTCATCTATTCTAGGAACGGGCTCTTCTTTTTGTTATATCTTCTTTCCACTCTATTTTATTTCCATTAGCATAGTATTTCTATTGTTTCCTTTTCTGTAGGTATGCAAAGTGGGGTTTCTCCCTGCGTGGGCTAATCTGTGACTTATCTACAACTTGAATGTGGACCAAATTAAAAAAACTCCAAAACGTTGACGACTATAACAAGTTTCTTGATTCGTTTGAAACCTTTCTTTTCGATTGTGATGGCGTTTTATGGCATGGAAATACATTGTTACCAAGGACTCGGGAAACTCTTGATCTGTTGAAAAAGCGAGGAAAGCGCATCATATTCGTCACGAACAATAGCTCAAAGTCCCGCAAGAGCTACAAGAAGAAACTTGAATCACATGAGATACCAGCCGAAGAAGTTGATCAATACACGTGATTTTAGTAATGATGATCAGGACGAAATTTTTGGATCGGCATATGCAGCCGCAGTTTATCTCAAACAGGTTGTCAAATTTCCAAGTGAGCAGAAAGTCTATGTGGTCGGCGAGGAAGGAATCGAAGCTGAACTCGACGCAGAGGGAATAGCACATTGCGGAGGAACGGTATGCCCAATCTTTGGTCTACATCCAGACTTTTTATGTAGGATCCAAATGACCGTCAACCAATGACGGCTGAAGACTTTGAGACATTTGATCAAGATCCTTCGGTAATATCCATTGCAATTTTTATCTGATAGAAAGATTGGAGCAGTACTTTGCGGAATTGACTTTCATTTCAACTATTTGAAACTCTGTAAAGCTTTCACATATCTTCAAAATTCCAAAACGTTATTTCTTCTCACGAACGATGACTCAACCTATCCTTCACATGGCAAGAAATTCCCTGGCGCTGGGTCAATTTCTTCGTCATTGACATTCTCTACCGGGCGAACCCCAAAGTCTCTTGGAAAACCATACAGTACGATGATGGATTGCATCGAGGCCAAACTCAAGTTTGATAAAGAAAAGGCCGTATTTATTGGTGACCGTCTAGATACAGATATTTTGTGCGGAATTCCACCACACACGATCTTACATGTAGATTTGCAAAGAACAGCAACATTAAAAGTCTCTTGGTGCTAACCGGCGTTTCAACTGAAAGAGAAATTCTCGCGGATGATGCAAAGATCCTCCCAGATTTCTACATCAATCAAATTGGAGATTTATATCAAGTGGATGACAAAGGAAATGTATAATTGTATAGTTCTATATAGAAGTCTCGCAATAGACCAGCTAAGCTATCTCACATGAGATACGATGACACTTAATGACAATGTTTCCTGCCCTCCTCTACATCTCTCGAATATTCTTTCACCTAGACGTGAATTCTGTAGTAGAAGACGACCATTGGAGTCCATAATTTTCAAGACAATGTTGGAGTTTGAAATGGCTCCTTTGCCGATACTTGTGGATGCAATTCCAAAGGCTCGTTCAATTTCGCCGATGAGCTGGACTAGACGTTTTGTGCGGTCAAACAATATTTCTGTTGAGCGCTGCAGTGCGGGATGTCGGTCGATGGAGATGTTTAGACGCACGCGGACGTCTCTGTGGCGGGGATAGGACAGGTCGAGGAACTGAGTGATAAGGTTTGTGGAGGTAGGGGATCTGCGGAGGTTGTGGGGTAGTGTAGAGATAGAGACAGACTTTGGAGTACAAGGCAATACGAGAGCAGCCATTGGATTAGCAATTGGGAGGCAGAGGCCGAGAAGATAAAGGGCAAGAGGAGGCGGGTTGGGCTGGCATGCAGCAGTTCGAGGTAGATGCAAGGGCAAGGAAACGCGAGAAAAGGCTTGCTGCACCAGCCACCAAGGAATGGCGGGTATTCTTTATTTTTTCTTTTATTCTCGCACCATTAAAACATGTCTATTCGCTGGATTAGACCTAGCTGCTTGCTCCGGATACTGCTAATCTAGAATGGTTATGCCAATGGGTAAGGTGGACGGTACTTTTTGAGATGTTCCATAAACGTCTGCAAGGAGACGTCATCAGTAAAGATGGCTGCCCCTTGAGGCCCGCCATACATGTTTCCGCTCATATGAGTCGTACTTGGATTCAGTTTGCTGAGCAGGAATCGAGCCTGAGAGCCGCCACTGTCACATACTATATATCGAGGGATTGGCCATCGGTCAACCAAAAGTTCCTTGAAATTAATACATTAGCACAAACAAGTGAGGCATACACCCGCATCAGCTCGTGGTGCTTCCAAAAGTTCCTTGAAATTTTGATATCCTTCTTGATCCTGATATCCAGCTTTCCGCCATTGTGCAATTGTTTCTCCATGAAAGATAAGAATATGGAAAAATGTGTCAAGAAGTAAAATCGCGTCTGGCTTGATCGAAACAGAATCAAGCAAGACTGGTTCTGGTGGTTTATCGAATGTAAACGAGGTCAGAGTTGGTTGGATCATAGTGAGCGAGTTATTGACATTCTCCCGGTTTAAGACATGCCGATAAAAGGCAGTTTCATCAGGAGAATTGTTGAATACTTGAAGAAACTGGCTTCGTCTTAGGTGGAACATGAATTGGGGATAAATAGTGAAATTGGGTGCCAACCGGAAAGATGCAATGTCGTCCTTTCCATATTGCCCAAACTTGGCGCACAGTCGAATCAACATCCGATCAGTCCATCTCAGGACATCAGGACCATCATCGATCTCGGCCTTGAAGACAGCGATGCGAGCCATCAAGACAGCTGCGGTTTCCTGGTCAAAAGATTGGGCAATCGCTTCGTGACCACCAGGCATGAAGGCTCGACAGATCGTAGTAACTCGAAGTCTGAATACTCCGGAAGAATGCTGATACTGCAACAAGAACTGGATCAGGCCTTTTTGACTTTGGCCTTGACCTGGGCCTTCCTGTTGACCTGTTTGTGAGGCAACTTCGAAATAAACTCCGTATGAGCATCTCGGTGTAATCCCGCACATCTTCCATGCGCATGTTCCGCCGACACCAATTTCTGTTTCTCCAACCATTGGAGTCTTTTTGTTTAGAGAAACAGCGTGACCGATAAGTCCGGAAACTCGCAGTTCTTTGGTAGTCTTGATAGTTAATGAGTGTGCTATGATCAAAAGTACCAAGACATCCATTGAAGCATTAAAGCCCATTTGCAAATGACCCTGAGCATCTTTATTGAACATTCTCTGAAAACTTTGTTTATAAATCGAGGTTGTAAAGGCATCCGACAGTATGAGAGCCCCGCCAGTCATATTGGACAGAGACTTCATTTCCAACATCCCAGTTTGATCGAGGCAAGCGGCAAAGATGTCCACCACATGACCATTAGTAGAAGCTCTTTTTGCGAGATTTTCGTAAAACTAGTCGTTTAAATCTGACAAGAGTAAACAAACCTTGACAGCCTTCTTGTAATATTTGATATTGTCTTTTTCGATGTCGTGGTGAGATCGAATTGGCTCCTTGAGTTCGATGCTCACAACACTTCCTGGCCCCTCTGTAGCAGGACCACCTGCGAACAGCATAATTCGAGCACCTGCTCCAGGAAAAGCGGTCTATATGTGAGAACGAACGGCCAAGAAGAAAACCTCTAGAAGACTGACAGCGACACTTAACGCCGCGCCAGTGCACCGAGTTGGCCTTTTGTCACTTGCCACAGACCATGGATCTTTCTGTAATTGTTCGAGGACCGATGTCAACTGGAATTCGCATTGGGAGACAGGAAGGAGAAATCTGGGATTAGAATTGAAAATTGGTAAATAGTACCTCGCTGCGACACCAGATGGTCTTTGAGGACCACCAGAAGGTTGTTGAGGACGCATATTTGCCGGTAGGATTCCAAGCATATCCTGCACTCGCTTGGCCGTGTAATTCTTTTTACCTTGAAAAACATAGGATTTAGCACACTCTGTATATCCTATTTCGTGGATTTGAGTCTGAATCAATATATTTCGAAATGACATTATACCATTGTGCCGTAAGTAATCAACCCAACAAGAGCATTAGGCGGGAGCAAGCTCATACTGACGATCAAGGAATCACGAAGAGCTTCGAGGTTTTCTTCATCTTGACAAGTATCTACAACAAACACAAAGATTGGCGGTACTTGGAGAGGCCGGCCTAGTGTATATTCGATCGTTGTGAACTTTGGCAGTAATTCCATTGGCAAGCTGCTTGGAGATATATCTTTATAATGTGGGGGCATTTGATTTCTCTGAAGACAAAAAGGGCCTTGCAGTCAGAGAAACGCATATCTGGTTAAATACATATCCAGAGTTTTGCTCTCATATCGACAGAACTTTCATTAATGTCTGCAGGTGAGGATTGTACCAGAATGGATTGAGGACAGCTCTACACGGCTGTTTGCAGGCAATTGGTTCATATTGAACGGGTGGAATATCGTCTCGCTCTTTCAGCGGTGTATACAATGCGGCGATGGGAACAACAGTCCGTGAGGCCTCTAGGCGAGTTGAAGGCCATACATTCCAACTTAGGCGAACGCCTTTAATCAATCAGGAATACTCAAAGAGTATACCATCTTGCTCTTCCATAGCATCGAAATCCATTTGTGGAGAGTAAGACGCGAAATGGGTCAGGTGCAGTCAAAGCGCTGACGTGGATATGCCACAAGACAAATACAGATTACAATGAATTCTACTATAAAATACATGCAAATAGGGTCAACAATTAGATAGTATCATATTTCCGCAACTAGATGTTCAGTTTTGATTAATATGATCTTACGTCTAATGTTAAGCATTTCGAGCTGTTTTGCTGTTGTTCTCTGTAAATACCAACTAGAGCATCGGACTGGTGGAATAATCCATTCTTGAGACTGATGACGACGAACTGAAATCCCGGACCGGCGTGTTCCTTGATATATGCAGCAATTTTGGCGACGTTTGTATTGTCTAGGGCAGCATCAATTTCATCTAAAACAAAGAACGGGGATGGCTGGTATGAGTGGACGGCAAAGAGGAGCGCCAATGCTGCCATTGTTTTCTCGCCTCCTGAAAGTTGGTCCATGTCCCGGAATCGCTTCATGGGCGGCATAGCATGATATTTGACTCCGTCGAGATAAGGTTCCTGAACGTTAAAAAGAACTCTTGCAAGAAATACTTGTTCATCTTCCAAGCTGAGATAGGCGGTACCACCAAGTGGGAATGCTATAGTTTTGGTGAGATCTTTGTAAATCTGATCAATCTGTTCGCTAATGTGCTCGAATGCCTTGCGAAATGCGGTCAACCTACTGTTAGATGGACACCACAAGATTGCACCTCTTCCGTCTAACGGTGTTGAATTTGTCCTTTGTTATCTTCGCGGCTCTCCGAGACTTGTCAAAGTCTTTCTCGAGGGTGTGTAGCTTGGACTCTACACCCTGAAGGCGATCTATCGCTTTCATATTTGGCGCCGTCTGGAGTTCATTTGTTAAAGCTGTTATCTGCGCAATTAAATCCTGCTCCTGATTTTCTGAGCCATTCTGAATGTCAAGCTACGCCGAGAGAGGACCGTACTTGCTTCAAGTCATCGTCCAATTCATCAAAATCAATTTCAATGCCCCAGTCGGGAGATTGCAGGATATCCTCACTAGGTAACACCTACTCGTTAATATCCAGGACAAAAAGTTATACCTCATCGATTGGGATGTTGTCAAGGGATCCAGATACCAGGGGGATAGCGATCTCTTCTAATTTGCATTTTCGAAGTACCGCGTACCTCTCAGACATCAATCTTTCAACTTGGGCATGTAGCGCTAGAATCTGCTTCGAGACGATATTGACTTGTTTGTGAACTTGACTAGCTGCCCGTTTCCGTTCATTAACATTCTCTGTAACTTGAGCATATTCACCCCTCTTGGATGCAAGAATTTGTCTCAGGATTTCGAGTTCGGCTTCAAGTTGATCCATTTGCGTTGATAGGATTTCTCGCTGGCGCGCGAGTCCTTCGATAGCGCTGTTATCTCGTTGCATCAACTCGGTCAGACGTTCAAGTCGTTCATCGCAATCCTTTAGCCGACTGCTTTCAAACTCTATTCTTAAAGTCAGATTTGATAGGTCGGTGCTATACTGGTTTTGCAATTTTCCAAGTTGTGTAACGTACTGCAACCTCTGTTCCGCCGCCTCTTGTTGCAGTTTTCCTTGCTGCCCTTCATATTCTCTGATATTATTCACTCCAATCTTTTGCGAGAACGGGGCGAATATTCGGTCTTGGATGACATTGACGGTTTCTTGCAGCTTTTCAATTTGTTCAGTCAAGGTAGCATGAGAAACTCTTTGGCTATCCAGGTTTGGTGTCATTTCTGCAATTTGCCGTTGAACCAGATCCAACTCGGCCTGATTTTTCGCAAGATTCAGTTCAGTATCATTCTGACTCAGCAATTGAAGTACTAGAAAGATACCAGTTTCTCCAGTAGTGCAGACAGTCGAATCTGAAGGTTGCCCAAGTCGGTTTTCAACGAATCCTCGACAACACAACTTTTCTTGGTTCTTTGCAACTCGGCCAGTTCAGCGACAAGAGATTCTTTCAGTCTTTGGAGACCTGAAATGAGAAGATTTTCGAAAGAAGGTACCTGCGACTTCCTGGTCTTCCCATCTCCGGTGACTTGAATGTTCTGAACGTCCACCTGTAATCATACCGGTTTTATGAAAGACGGTTCCGTCGAGTGTAACGACTAGAGTCAGCGCCAAGTAACAATCATATACTTTTCACGTCGATCTTCTTTTCGTAAGCGAGGTGTTTTGCAATTTCAGAGTCATCGCAGACGATAGCATTGCCACAGGCATAATGCATAGCCTTTTCCCAGCACGTCTCGTAGCGAAGAATATCAATTGCCATTTGTGCTTGCCTGTGGATACCGCGAAAAGCAGGATTAATGGGTTTAGTTTGGATAGCGTCCAACGGGATAAATGTGCGGGGCTGTGATTTCTGGTCTCGAAGATATTCGATGCATTCCTTTGCAACTGTTTCTGTCTCGACGACGATAGCATCGGCGTTTCGACCGAGGATTATGCCGATAGCAGCGTCATATCGTCTCTGTGATGGACTGCACAAGTCGACGATGCGGCCTTTAACGCCGGGAAAGATGCGTTTAAGCGACAGGACGGTGTCTTTGAGTCGAACTTGCTTTTCGCTCTCGCGCTGGTCGGCGTTTACTTGTAGCAGCTGATTGGCGCATATTTGCAATCTCTCGTTCAGATCTGTTTCTTTCAGTGAAATACGGATACGCTCTGACGATGCGTCTTGAAGGCTCGTCTTCTTGTTGTCGATAGCAGTATTGAGGTCGACGACTTGCTCGTTTATCTGAGTTAGCGATATTCCCTCGAGATTGTACCTGGTCTCTGCGGCTAGCCAGATCTTTTTCCAAGAGCCTGTTTGCTTGCCATTCAAGCTGCTCCAATTTCCCTTGTAGATTTTTCAGGTTCTCTTGCTCGGTCTTTTGCTGTCGTAGCAACTGGGTAAGACGGGCTTTCTCGCTTGCAGCCTCTTTAGACAGGTCATTGGTCAAACTTCTGTACTCTTGTAAATCGTGGTCTGACAGCACCGTTCCCTTCTTTCTGGCGAGGGCGGCCTGTTCATCGTCGAATTTCTTTGCCGCTTTTTCAACTACAAGAAGCTGGGTTTGCAGATCTTGAAGGACAAGCGCCTGTCTATTTGTTTTTATGCTTTCAATTCGCAGCAGATATTTTTTGAGCTTGATTCCTTCGAGCGATATTTTCTCGTCGATAGCGATAACAGCGGGCAGCTTGTCTTGGAGTGTTTTTTCCTTTCGTTTGATGACCCGTTCTTGCTTCATGATATTCTTGTTCAATTTTGATTGCATCTTTCTGGCCTCGTCCAAGTTGAGGTCGTGCTCTTGAATTTGATTGTTGAGCAGCGCGAGTTGATCGTGCTTGGATTCATTCCGACTGGCATCTATTTTGGCCTGGAGATGGTAGAGTTTCCACAGGATGTGGGTGACGACAGCATCGTCCTGCAGTCAGCGACTCCACGAGGGATGCAAACCCTTTTGTCTAGTTTTGTAGCATAGGTTTCTGCTTCAATTTTTTGTTCCTGGTACTGCTTCACTTCAGCGTTTACGCCTCTTCTTTCGTGAAAGGATCTAGCCAGGGCTTGAGCGGCTTTCTCGTGATCTATTTTTAATTTGTCGTACTCGGGCTTGTATTCGAGCGAGCTGGAAGTCAGCGGGGCCGCGCTGTTGAGTACCCGCTGATTTGTTCAATCAGCTTTGTGAGATCTTTGGGCGATTGCGATGCGATTGTTTCGACGTCGCCCTTGGAGGTCAGGGGAGCGAACCAGGGGGGATACCTGGAAGACGAGGAAATTCCTGGCCTTGATGAGGATGTTGTGCGACTCGAGCGCCTGGTTGTACTGGGCGGCGGACACGAGGGCATTGTCGATGCGATATTCGCAGGAGCCAGGATGGGTAATTCTAGGTATAAGCGGGGCGAGTCTGGGGGCCGTCCGTGCGCTTGTAGTGGATTTGCAGGCCGTCGTCGTTCTGGTAGACGGCCATGACCCAGGCGGAGGCTGGAGGGGGGCAGCTGGAGCCAGCGGGGGGGCGGTATATGAGATCCTTCAGGTGGGAGGAGCGCAGATGGGAGGACTTTATGCCGAGGACAAAGGAGATGGCGTCCATGAGATTGGACTTGCCGGCGCCATTGGGGCCGATGATGCTTGTGAAGCAGCAAAAGGGGCCGACAGTCTGGTGGCCGCAGTAGGACTTGAAGTTTGACAGCTCCAGGTGGAGGAGGCGGCCCATGGAGAGAATGGGGTGGGGAGAGGCGGCCCGGGGAGAGACGCCAAAGAGACAGCTCAAGAGAGGCCCGGGGAGAGACGCCAAAGAGAGGCCCGGGGAGACAGCTCAAGAGACGCCAAAGAGACAGCTCAAGAGACGCCAAAGACAGTTACATACAATATCAACATGTACAGAGCGGTCAGTAGGGCGGGCCGTGCTGGTCGCGGTCGCGGTCGCGGTCGCGGGCGCGGCGGCGGCGGGCGACCTTGTTCTTGCGCATGGCGGGCGGCCGCTCCTTGCCGTGCAGCTTGAAGTACAGGCCGCACGCGTTGCTGGGGGGAGGGGCGATCAGCGCGCGCGCGCGGGGCAGGAGCAGCGTACCACACGACGCAGCCGCCGTCGTTCTTGCGCCACAGCGACGTCTCGGTGGCGCGGCAGTTGGCGCACGCCGTGTCCGCC
>LXFE01000586.1:0-37522 GCA_001929475.1 Neolecta irregularis DAH-3 | reverse complement strand
TTAATATCGTCATATTATTTATATCGCGTAAAATGACTCTAGACTCTCAACTTTCACCTCAAACCCCAGCTCTCGATAATCCTTTTCCAAAATCTAAAATTATTACAGCTCTTGATCAACGTACCTCGGATTTCCCACCACTACAAACTACTGCCACCCGCGACGTCTCCCCCTCAAAAATCTTGCTAATATACTTGTCCAACATCTTCTTCAGTTCGTCAATAGTCACATTCTACTATTAGAATCAAACAAGAAACAACAAACGCAGATCTTGTCCAGGAAATCCCTTCGGTACCCCGCCGGCCGCTTTTGCAACACCTGCGTCAGAAACCCAGAACTAGCCTACCAGTCAAATACATCCACCCCAACAATTACCGCTTTCAACAAACTGCTCTCCACAGAAACCTACCGTCAGCAGATTCCATACCACTCGGTACAGTAGAATAAACCAATGAACTCTTGGCGCTATCCAGCGCCAGTTGCTCAAACTCCTTTCTCCCACTCTTGAAATCATGCACAATTTCCCTAGCCTTGGAAAACGCCAAAGCACTGTTCGGACTGCGATACACTGAAAATTCAACAATACCTTCTTCCAGTCGGAGGCCAAGTGAGGCCCCATAAGCCAACCCCGCACCTCGAATCTTCTTCCAGAATTCTCCTTCGAGAAGACTGAGATATTCAATCAAAACCTGCAGCGGCGCAAGATCAGGGTCGTTGTAGTCCTGCGGTCCCCGAGAAAAATGGATAGAGAAGCATGATTCAATGCTTGGAAGCGCCAGAATAGTCGCGTATCGACACGGATTGCGGCCAATCGGCGAGAGCAGATCGCGCGCGTATCGGATTGGAGTTATATCTGTAGCACATGGTGAAAATCGATTCCACGGGGCAACAGGATCTTGGAACAACACCGGTCCAACAATATGAACCCGAAGATTCTCCGGCCGGCAAACTGACGTCAATATAAACTTTCAAATACATACCTAGTTGTTGAATTCCCTCGAGCATCTGGATGACCTCTGCTGGGTTTTCCTGCAGGACTTTTTCGACTTGAGGGAGGAATTTGGCCAGAGTCGCAAGATTTACTGCTTTTGCTGTAGACTCTTCATCAAAGATCAAATGATGATACAGAGCCCAGTTCATTCCGCTCCCGTTTCGCGCTTGAGAGGGTAAATCGTTTAGCATTTTTGACAACGTAACACCGACTCTGCATCGTTAGATTGCCCAGATAAGCGCATGCCTCGCAGGGTCAAAAATCGTTCCCTACAGGTTAATTATATCTCTGTCAAATTTACCTTGATAATATCGTACATCCATTCAACCGCTTCCTTGTACTTGGTTTTCTCAAATTAGTAATTCGTTGCAAAACTGCATACATCAACCTTGAACTTTATCGTCATCAAATCTTTGAATCCATTGGCTACGCCAAAGGAAGCACTGTAATTCACTGTATTCTGATCCAGTTGCTCAACGACTTGCATCCAATCGAGCGTCGTGCCGTCGTTTCGTTTCACAGGATTTACAAATATATTATACAGGAATAAAGAACTGTAAAGCCGTTGCTTGTGCGTGAAATTCGCGGTCGACAAATGAAGTGAGATATTGAAGAATTGCGATTTGATGTCTGCGGTCAGCTCTAAATATTGGTTTCAATACTGTCCAGTTGCATCCACAGACCACTAGACATAGAATCTAGTGCTTTTTGAGTTGAATTGTCGCTGGGGTTAGATCATTCAGAATTGAAAATACAAGATTCCGTCAAGTCTAGCGAGCCCCACTCTTGCCGTTTCAATGTCAACAAACCGGATCGAGTCAATACCAGGGATCTTGAAATCTTCAAGTATTTTATCCGGAACAGGTCGTTCGTTCAGGGCTTGCGCATCGTCTACTTTCTTTTGAAGTTGTTCGAGTTTTTGCTTTCCCAATTGCTCAACCCGGTCTTTAACACGAGCGGCATTATCTTCCACTAGCCGATCGGCCATAACCGCTGACGGTTTTCCGAGAATCGCCACATGCGGCGCTTCAATAAGCCATCTGGGAGTTAGCAGACAGGTAAACGCGACATACTTGTTAATGCAGCCGGCCCATTGTTCCTCCGTCCACGAAAAAAGATGTTCAAACGCTTTGAGATCCTCGAGATATCTCTTGAGATCTTTTCCTTCTGTATCACCGTACACGAATGCAGTAATTATGGCATAGTTGAATCCTGCGTATGGATCAACTTCAGCTGCATCGTAATTCTACAGTTAGCTAGGTTCAAACGAGATCCTGCCTTCAATATCTGTTTCTCAATCAACATCTTCATACGAACTAGGTCAATGGAAATATCATTTAAGACTTGAAAGAACTTTGACTCTACTAAATCTATCATATCAAAAGGTACAGATTTGAATTGACAAGTGATCTCGGATTTGAGTCGTTCGGTAGTATGGAGTGAGATGCCTTGAGTTAGCAACTTTATTTTCGATATCACCTGTGCAAAGGGGTTGTCTAATCTCAATGAATGCCTTCCTGAGAGGAGCAATCGGAGAATTGCAGAGATAAACCCCCAACATATCAATAGCGGCTATTTCCTGGATATCCTAAATAATAAGCGTCGATCGAGAATGAGTACACACCCATACCGATGGTCCAAACCATCCAATTCTTACGTCACCCATGCTTTCATCCCTGTCCGGGAACTCGACCGTTCTTAAAACTGAAGTCGCGAGATCCTCGGTGGGTGCAGAATCAACCCAAGGTCTATTATAAGCGGCTGCTTGAACAAACGCACCTCTTGTAATTCTCTCCAAGAGGAAACCGCTTTGCTAATTCTTCATCCAGAGGTTGCACAGCTTGTAAAAGTTGCGAATGATCCAACTTTCCAATCACGATTACAGACAAGTTTCGAGAAACATAGGCCTTTTTATGGAAAGCCCGGATCGTCTCATTGTCGAGCTTTCCAAGCGCTTCCATCAAGCCACCTGTTTGGCTCCGATAGCCATTTCCCTCAGGATACAATGCCCGCTGATTTCTAGGATAAGAATTTAAAACACAGCGGCATACGCGGCGGCCATCAGAGAGACACTCGTATTCTCTCTTCCCTGCATCTCTGAGAATACAACACCAGCATCTTCGCCAGAACCATTCATATGGTACACCTCTGTGGTAAACGCGCTTTCTTCTAGAGTTGGAAATAGAATGTGGTCGAGGTAGATTGGCAGTATCCGAAGAAAGCCGTCCTCGCTGACACTTTTGATGTGGTATGCCGTATGATCAACTGCTGTCCAAGCATTCGTTCCTTGCGCAAACGCCCGGTTTGCAAGCAGATCGAGAATTCCCTTGTACGGATATTTAGTACTGCCGAGGAATACCAAATGTTCAAGAGTATGTGGACATCCAGAGTCATCGGAAACTGCCTGCATCAGCCAATTGAAGCGAATGAGGTACATACTCTCAGTAGCAAGTACCGAATGGCATGAGATGACTGGGCCCTCCACATCAACAACTACGATTTGTAACCCGGTATTTTCGCTCCGATATTGACTAATCTTGTTCCCATAGATCGTATCAAACTCGGTCACGGTCTTGAAAGCCGGATTCTTTGAAAGTACAAGTGGCATGTCGACTGGAAGTTTTGTGGCAATTGCTTGAAAGGCGATATGCAAAATGCCTGCCATATCAAACACGCATCGCTACACGAACAATTCGAAAAGTACAAGGCACATCAACAGACGAAGAAAAGATTGAAGAATATGTATCCAATAAACGCTTGAATTTTGATTGTGAGGGTGCTCAGCCCAGGTTAGCAACAGCCTGTTAGACCAGTGAGGAGGAAATTAGTTCATGGAGTCATCTCGAGAGTATCGCCAAGATATCTGTATTCAAGACTGTAATGTGATGACCTCGGATAGATAAAGCGGACGGTATCTTCATTCAATATGCTCAGTTCTACTGCCTTTTGTCGCCTCCAAGAAATCATGCTCATCCGCCTTCAGTAGATCGGCAAAAAGTAATCCTCGTGTAGAAATTAAGTCGAGATGCAAAAAGGTGACCCATGGCTAGTGTTGCAGGAAACATTTTTCTTTGCGCACCATACCTTGTCAAAATAAAACATCGTAATGCTGGTTTCCCGGAATTTTCCCAGAATCACTCCCTTGTTATCCAAAAGATCATGGACTTGCAAGTCATGTCTTGGCAGGCGTTCAAGTTCCACGGATTTACAACAAAAACCATTTTATATAACAACTCCAATATTTTATGTCAATGGAGGAAAGGTACCCCAAAATAGCCGACTCTGACCAATAAGAACCTCATATAGGCCATCTATATTCTCTGATAACAGCTGATGTTATTGCTCGATTCCAAAGGCTGAACGGAAGAAAAGCAATTCTGTCGACTGGAACAGACGAGTATGGTTTAAAAGTACCTATGGGACATGAACACAATTGATCCGACATCAGGTCTATCAAGCAGCAACTGCGGCCGGAATTCCCACGAAAATATTTTGCGACAAGGGTTCAGAAAAGTTCAAAGTACCGTCCTTCTACGATCACAAAAGTGACCCCAGAATCTCCTCGAGTTTGCCCATGTAGATTGTCAACATTTCAATAGAACAACGGATTCCCGTCACAAAACTTCCGTGCAACATTTCTGGGTACCCGCCAGTTCCTTGTATTTCCTCATATCTAGAACGAACTCTACAAAAAGGGGTATATATATAAAGCAAACCATCAAGGCTGGTATTCGATTTCCGACGAAACATTCTACCCCAAAGTGCAAGTCGAAGAACGACATGACACAACGGCAAACATCACTCAAACAGCATGTTTTATCCTTGCTCAAAATGTAATTTTTAGTTTTCAAGGGAATCAGGGAGTCAAGTTCATTGGACGTCAGAACCAAATTACCATTTCAAGCTTTCCAAAATGAAAGATAGACTGCTTGAATTCTATGACCAGAACCCCAACTTTGTTCTCCCAGACAGCAGATACCAAGAGATAATCGAGAGCGTACGCTCTGGATTAGATGATCTAAGCATATCGCGCCCGACAAGCCGATTAAGCTGGGGAATTCCGGTTCCTGGAGATGAAGAGCATACAATTTACGTTTGGTTGGATGCATTAATAAATTATATTTCGTGCCTGGGGTATCCTGGAGGGATAACCGAATGGCCAGCTGATATCCATGTCGTCGGCAAAGATATCACGAGGTATCTTTTTGCTCTTTAGGAAGCTGATGAGAAGATTCCATTGTATTCATTGGCCTGCCTTTTTGCTAGCCTTGGGAATGCAGCCTCCGAAGAAAATCTTGACTCACTCTCACTGGATGATGAATAACATGAAAATGTCGAAAAGTAGAGGAAATGTGGTTGATCCATTGAAACTGGTTGAATATGTCGATATTGACGCTGTGAGATATTATTTAATGGAGGCAGGAAAGCTTGGGCGAGATTCAGGCATGTCCCGTCATTCAACAATATAATCAACTGGTAGATTTTTCGACAGATAGTATGTTGACGACCAACAGAAAACAGTTGATGGGTAAGTTCGGAAACTTGATATGCAGAGTATTCTCGACGACATTTAATATACCCACCTCACTGGAGCTTGCGCGAACACGAAAAATCTCGCCGATCGGAAATTCAGGTATACATTTGCTCTCAGTGATCAACAAAGCAGCAAAGATGTGTCCAAAAGCAATGAAAGAAGGAGATATATCGCAATATATCTATCTAGCTTCTCGAATTTTTCTGGCCGTAAGTCATCTCCTAAAAATGAAGCTCATAGCAAGGCAAATAAGTATCTCCAAGAAACTGAACCTTGGACATTAAAAACTGATGCAATGTTAAAAGAATCAATTATTTATCACGCAGTTGAAGCCATAAGAATTTCAGCAATATGGCTATTACCAATCATGCCCAACAAAATGACCGACACACTCAACGCACTTGACGTTCCTCTCGAAAATAGGGTGATCGCCAAAGCAAAGGTTGGAACAGACTTGGAATACGGCAAGCAAAGTAGAAAACCGATGAATCTGTTTACGGCGATGGCTCCTATGGGAAGGTACGTTTAGGTAAGGAAAAGGTTAATGGCTCACAACCTAACGTCGAGAGGTTGAGGAGGACTACAGTTCCTGTTTCTGAAAATTTTGGAACAGCTATTAATCGTGTTCTTTGACCGTCATGGCCTTGGGTTAATTTGGATGATAAAAGATTGACGTACCCTCGACTAATCTTGTTTCAAATTTTTCTTGATTTCCGAGGAAATATACATGTGGGGTATTCTCTAGTAGAAATGGATCTTGATCTTGAAATGGGTAACACCCTATTATCAACATAAGGAGAGGGAGAGATAAGTATACAAAGAGTATCTGGAGCAGTCGGAGCATAGTGTCTCCAGCGTAAACTCATTTCCATCATCGTCAATTTATCCTCCCCCTCAACATACTTGTAGACGTCGTCAATAGTTTGTCCACTTGTACCCAAAAAAATAACATCCTCTATCTCACACCAATATGGGTTTGTAACACTCTGAAATGAACTCCCAAGGAATGCTTTTGCAGTGGGGAACATCGCTGTATGGACTGGTTGTTGCGGAAGCGTTACGTTCGCTGGATCGCTTGGACCGGGCATCATGTCGACATTTAAATGGGGACATAAATCAGAAAGGAAGGAGTCGAGCGATTCTGTCGGTCTGGAGTTGTAAAGGGATGCGTCATAGCCATATTTTTTCTGAATTGTCAGTATGTATTGTTAGTGGGAATATACTCTTTGTTTAACAGAATTCTCGTCGTGGACTGGTCGTTGATCTGCTAGGGAATTTCCGGCAAGAATTAGCCTCACAATACGAGAAGAAAGATCTGCATCCTCGATTGTAAGAATATGCCATAATGAGACAAGATACGTTCGCTCCACAAAGTTCTCCTGTAAGGTATTCAAGCAGCAAACACGTGTTCATCGATTCATGAATCTCCCCACTCATATGTAATCCTGATGCAAGAACAACATATCTAGATGTGCTGTCGTCTAGAAATCAATTTCTCGTCCTAGAAACAAGCAAGTACCCATTACGTCTCTTTTCTTCTGAGGCGGCATCTCCGGATAGCATATATCTACAACATCGAATTCTCCATCGGGCGTTTCTGTTCCAAGAACACCGATAACACAGCCAGTAACCAGTTTCTCTTGGGAGATTCTAAGTCCGGAAAATGTCACGCGTCCAGATTCATCTTCTAGCATGACCAAATCCTGTTTAGATGTATATTTCGCCCGAGGAACAGGTGCAGCGACCCAATGCTATCCAATTAGCCATCTGTTGGGCTGGAAAAATAATAATACATCTTTCGATATGTCTTCTAAGATATTAGGCTTTAAAGGCATATCCATATACACCGTTCCGATAATCCAACAGAGCTCGCCTTGTTTAACATCAAGAACTCGTTCTACAAAACTCGCCTTGTGACCATCGACTTCGATCCCTCCCCATTCGTTTTTCGCTCTCTCCTCGATAATTGGCTTTAGGTTTGCGAGCCGCAGAAAGTATATGTTTGCATATTGTTGGCGATAGTTTCGTTCTTTCAGAATCAAGGAATCGCGGAGAGCTGGAAGAGGTGAATAACTTACTGAATCACGGATATAATTTCGGGCTGAGTGATCATAGCCTGGTGGCCGAAGGAGGTTATTTTCAGGGCTATCTGAGAAAAGAATGGTCGAGGAAGCCATGAGAAAGTTTAGAGATGGAGTGACGTTCAGGAGCAGAACCTGAAATTGGAAAGGTGCCTGGTTTTTTGAATGATTCTCTCAGATGTTTCAAAGAAATATATGCTCACGTATTTGTCTTGAGCCGAATATTTACACGATAGGCTTGTTGGTTAGTTTATCATTTGGCGACAAGAGACTCATACGACTCTACGAATACTTAGAAAATACTTATTGAGATCAAAAAATAACAGAACTGAGAATACTACGGGTTTCAGCAAGCGTCAGTAGGATTAGCACGAATGATCTGCCTGTCGCGAGTAACATGGCAACACCTTCATTTTCCAGTTACACCAGAAAACCTCATCTCCTCCCTTATCCTCTATACTCCACCCCCAACAGTTATCTCCTCCAGCTCCTTCGGAACTCCTATCGTTATCCCATATCGTCACATCATTTACCTCAGCTAGCTTGCACAGCATTTTTAGAAGTCACAGCACGCGGTCAGCCAAACAACGTGTTTCTGAGGTTAACCTTGAAGAATTAGGTCATTGGATCGGTCCGGCCAGTCATAGGTTTCTCCTATAGGGGAATGCGGCCGGTTATTTCTGTTTTTCGAGCCACTTGATTTACCGTGTGTTCTGCGGATAGGATAAAGGGCGTAGCTTTCTTTTCCACAGACGAGGACACTGTCTGAATAGCAAGTCAAGTCTTGTCTTTTGATAACTTTATTCCACGCTACAAGACCCCGCCCGCCCTTGCACAACAAATTCAAACTCATTTTATACCAAGAACCCAATATGTATAAACAATAAAATTCACTGTGAACCCTGATTGGAACCTGTGTGCTAACATGCCCTTCGAAAGGAAAAAAAGACCCCCTTAAATTCTATCTACATATATAATCCTTAATTTTTGAACCCGCTCGAATGAGCTTCACCCCTGCGGCTTAACTAAGGAACGAACACTATCGATTCTCAACTTTGGCAATGCTCTTCTGATCAATGATCCTCCTCGTCTGATATCAGGTCAAACAATCTGACTTGGCAAAAACAACGAAAAAATGCGTGATCGAGTACAGTTTCCATCACAAAGCGGCAACCTTACTACTAGCTTTCTCTGTGGAAATGAATATGAGCAAGGAGCGAATTAGGAAGAGATCTCAATCACAAAATTGATTTAGGATTACAGGGCCTAAGTACGGAATTGCGCAAACGGAGGCTGTGCTAATTTGGTTTGGTTTTGATAACTCCGCCGGGCAATGTCTTGGCGTCGGAGTCGTTCTTTAATCAGCATATGCTCAGGAAAACATCAATAGAACAAAAGCCGCATTGCCCGAAGAACAATATGTCAATATTGTTGCAACAGCGAATAGCTATCTTTTGATTTGAGTAGTAGTCCAAACTGGCCTGGTTTGTAAACCTGTAGGTAACATTGATTGCCACAAATTATTTCTGAAATTAGAAACAAACCTGACCCCTATTTTCCTCGGCGTTGTCTTTGCCTTCGGTCCGTAGCAGCTTCTTAGGTTGCCAAAAATTTTCCAAGAAGAGCTAGTGAGCAATAGAAATGGAAAGATCAAATTCTCGTTGCTTATCATTTGTTATCTCGGGTGACTATTTTGGTTCGCGCGCGCACAAGTCAGCAATTTGTCAACATGATACTGTTGAGCCGGCTAGAAGACATTTAAGTCGATCTGACGAAAGAAAAGGGCAAAGAAAGGAGCTAAGAAAATCAATTAGATTGTTAAATCCTCTTAGGGTTTTTCTTTTATTTTCCTTTTGAATCAAGAGGTCTCTTCCATACAACGAGGGAGAGGTGCACAGTTCCGAGTTGTCTATCCAGAACGACATAGAACATTTTTAAACATCAGGAGACGGGACGGGAACCGAAATAACCAAAGCAAAGGCTGTGCATAAACGCTTCGATCGTCTCTCGCGGCTGTGCGCTATCTAGCCTATTTCGTAATAGCGCATATAATGACACTCCTTTTTCTGCTGCGGACTATAAGAACCCCCCTTCCGCTTTTCTAATTCTTATCCTACTCTTACTCTTCCCTCACTCTCGCTCTAGCCACAACTCCATCCAATCCTAATACGTCAACAGTCCCTAATATGGCCTCTCGAGCATCACACATCCTTTTCGTCGTTGCCCTTTGCGTGGCATTCGCACAAGCACTCAATGCTACTACCGGAATCAGTTCTGGTTCTATTGGTAAAAACTCGTCACATACTGGTTCTGGCACTGTGGTTATGCATAACAGCGCCTTTGCAG
Organism: Neolecta irregularis DAH-3; assembly: GCA_001929475.1. NCBI lineage: Eukaryota > Fungi > Ascomycota > Neolectomycetes > Neolectales > Neolectaceae > Neolecta > Neolecta irregularis. Next base: position 27,570 of record LXFE01000586.1, on the reverse strand, counting down.
GAGCTCTACTCCTGATTGCAGCAGCATTCATGGGATTTTAATTGGATGAGTTCTGGGATGACAGCTTGCTCTTTCGTTTTCATCGTTGGCCTTTTTAAATCATGCTTTCTGTACTCCTTTTTGTTTATGTTGGATGCAGGATTGTTGTGTGTTGCCGATAGCCTTTGTCAAAGTATTGTCGGTATTTGCATTCGACATCATGTAAAGGGGTCTGGGAGCACTATGCAAAATTGGTCTGGCTTTAATCATTTGCTTTGCATGTCTTTTAAAGTTGTTGTCTGCGTCTTTTCTGGAAGTATCCATCAACTTGCCTTTGAAGGGCCCATTTGATAATATGCTTTTTGGAATTATACAAGCTTGTGAGATGCCATTCTGGGCTTACATAGAAAGTCAATTGGAGGAATGTATATTTAGAGGTTCAGGAAGTTCCGCTTCCTTCTCGGTTTCAGCAGTGACTTCTGTGTCCTCTGTTCCTGCAATGTCCTCCTCACTAGCACACTCTTCATCCTCTGTGCACTCATCAGAATCGTATTCTTCGCTCCCAGCTTGTTCATACTGTGCAAGTCTTGCTTCCAGCATACTTCGCTCGCTTTGAAGAGCACGACACAAATTTTCCAGTTTAGCCTGTTTCCTCTGATACTGAGCGATATCTTTCTCGAATTTGGTACGCTTCTAGTTAGGATCTCTCAAATAGAGAAGAAAAACTTACCTCTTCCGCCATTTTAATTACATTCCGATGCATGTTATCATGTTTCATTCGTAAAGTCGCATTTTCCTTTTCAAATTTCTTAGTTTTCTTGGTCATTTGTTCCATTTCCTTGCGAAAGGTCATGAATAGGTCATTTGAATTATTTAGTGTATCTTCAACCTAACGATTTGTCAGTAATCCATTTTGGAAACCCCCGAATATTCGTACTACCTGTTTAAACTTTTCCACGTAAATGTTTAGTTGTGACCGGAGTTCAGTTTCTGTGTGTGTAAACATACTAATTTGATCTTGCAATATTGCCGTTTTTTCCTTTTCTTCTTCGTATAAACGACGGTGCTTCTCGAACTGGGCTTGGAATATCTTTGATTCTAGGTCTTTTGACCGGAGAGTTACGGTATAGTGTTGTTCGCGAAGGGAGTACTGATCCAGGAAACTTTTGAACTTGCCCTGGAGACTGTCACAAGTAAGATTTGTAGGAGAGAGAAACGGTACAGCTCGGTTTCTTGCATTGGTGATTTTTTCCGTTCGAATACTTCTTCCTCCATTTTATTCTTGATTTCATGAATTGTACTTTCGAATTTTAAGGAAAGTTCTTCTCGCTTGGCCTGTTCATCTCTCGCTAGCCTTTTACTCTCATCCTAATCATCAGTATCCTCAGGAAAAAGAGCAACCTTGATGCGTTTATTTTCTTTCTGAAGTTCCCTGCACAAAGTCTCCAGTTTCACACGAACATTATTAGCTTTAGCAACCTCACTCTTTGCTGAATCTTTCCCCTTCTGTAGGAGATCTGTCTTCTGTCTAGATCTAAGGTGTATCTGTTCGAGTTTCTTCATATCTTGGAAAAGTTCCGTGTATTTCTGTTGGAGGATATTAATTTTGTCGATGTGGTTATCATGGGCTGAAACGAGACTGGATAGTTCTTTATTGGCTTTACGCACTGCTCGAGCTTGAAATTTAGAAATATCGAGATGACAAGAAATACCGATAGCTTTTTCAGAGTCTTCTTCAATCGATGCATCTGTCTCCAGCTGGCAAATTTTTGACTGGATCAGGGTGTTGAGCTGCAGATCAAAAATGTTATATCTTGCAGTATATACTTCTGTAGGTTCCAAGCCCTTTGTCTTTTTTCCATTCAATTGGCCTGCGGTCTGGAGCTGGTTGATAGGTTGGGAACGAAAAGCGGGACTCTGGGGCGGGGTAGATTTTTGAGAATCAGATAGTCTGTCTTCTTCCTCTGCATATTCCTCCTCCGAGTCGAGCTGTTGGGGATTATGGAAAGACGGAGGCGGAAGAAGCGCGGGAGCCATATATTTCGAGTCTGAACAAGAACGAACGGGCAAAGCGCGGAATAGGGCCGAATCTGGTCGCGGAAGCCAAGTCTCGGATCTTTTTTTCCCTGATCCCACCTTCCCTGAACCCGCACGACTCGTGGTCTCCCGCCATATACAATCCTTCTTCGGCATGCCCGTGTTTCCTCTCCGCAGATTGACCTCCACTGCCACCCGCTTCCGCAGTTTGCCCAGCGTCGGCGACTCGCTGCACGGCTATACAGTCGCCCGCGTACTCTGTCTCGCGCAAATCCTTGCTCACGCTCAAGACAAAACACATCCCGGAACTACAGCTAGACGCAATCCATCTCCGCCACGACCAAACAGGCCTTGAGCATCTGCATATTGCAAGAGACGACCCGAACAATGTCTTTGCAATAGGCTTCGAAACCCCACCCTATGACCATACTGGTCTGCCCCATATCCTCGAACACACAACGCTATGTGGAAGCACGAAATATCCCGTCCGAGATCCTTTCTTCAAAATGCTGAATCGGTCACTGGCAAATTTCATGAATGCTATGACTGGTGTGCTGCCTTCTGCTACACATCCTAAGAGCAGCGAGTGATCACACTTTTTACCCCTTCGCAACCACGAATGCTGTAGACTATGCGAACCTTCAGGATGTTTATCTAGACTCTGTGTTTTTTCCAAATCTTAAGCAGCTGGATTTTCGGCAGGAGGGCTGGAGGCTTGAGCATGAAAATCCTAGAGGTGCTCTCTTCATCCAAGCTGACCTGACTCAGAGACACTTCTACACCCCTCGTCTTCAAAGGCGTTGTCTATAACGAGATGAAAGGCCAACAAGTATCTGTTATTCCTCGCTGAGACTAATATCGAGTCTGACTCTTCGTATCTCTTCTATGTCGACTTTCAAAAGAACATGTATAGAAATACCATCTATGAAAATGACAGTGGAGGAGATCCGAAATATATTACTACATTAACTTGGAAAAACCTCGTCGATTTCCATAAAAGATATTATCATCCAAGCAATTCGAAGGTTTTGACCTATGGAAATTTCGAGATTGAAGATCATCTGCAGGCTGCTAATCTTAAGATTAAAAACTTTTCACAAATCGATCCTATCCCTGCCCAGAAAGAAGTCAAAAGATTTGACGGGCCTAGAGCTGTCGAGAGCATTTTTCCAGTTGATCCAAGTTTTTCCCTATATCTATTGGTGATTAACTTTTTCCAGTGTCAGATCCCAAAAAGCAGCTCAAAATTTCCCTTTCTTTCCTCGCAAACGATACGACGGATACTTTTAAGACTTTCTCTTTGAAAATCCTGTCACATCTTCTTACTGATGGACATTCCTCGCCGATGTATCAAGCTCTCATCGATACAGGCCTGGGAAGCGATTGGTCACCTAACACAGGCTATGATTCGAGTACCAAGACGGCCGTGTTTTCAATTGGCCTTCAAGGCGTCCAGGAGGGAAACGAAACTGCTGTTCATGAGAAAATATTTGAGGTTTTGCGAGAGGTGAGGGAAAAGGGATTCGAGGTGAAGAAAATTGAAGGAGTGTTACACCAACTGGAGCTGGGATTAAAACATGTGTGTTTTGTTTCGCTGTCATGCGTGATCTCTAACTTTGTAGAAAACTGCACATTTTGGTATGGGTATTATGTATAGCATCCTGCCCGGATGGTTCAACCAAGTTGATCCTTTTTCAATTTTGTCATGGAACGAAACTCTCGATAGTTTCAAAAGGGAAGTTGCAAAAGGTGGATATTTTGAAGGGTTGATTGAGGAGTATTTCCTTCAAAATCAGTCGCAGTTGATCTTTACCATGAGACCCAGTTCATCCCTCACTGATGCCATCGTCCAGGAAGAGAAAGAACGTTTATCAAAGCAGATCGGGTCGCTAAATTCCGAAGATCTAACGGCAATTGGTAAACAGGGAGTTGAATTACTCGAACAACAAGAAGCGCAAGAGATTGTTGACTGCTTGCCTACCCTAAACGTCACGGATATCCAAAAATTTAAGGAGAAAACGAAACTTGAATTTGGAAAAATTGAAGACATAGATGTTCAGTGGCGCGTCACTGGGACGAATGGACTTACTTATTTTCGGGCTGTCAATACATTAAAAAACATACCCGATGATCTGAAGATATATCTACCCTTATTTGCAGAGTGTATTACGAATCTTGGAACGAAGGAGCGATCAATGGGTGAACTGGAGGGTGAAATAAGATTGAAAACCGGCGGATTACGAGTTGGAACATTGGTTGCTACCAATCATTCAAGTACTCTTGCTCACCAAAGCCATTAACTTTGTAGATCTCGATCAAATTGAGGAAGGATTAACAATTTCTGGACACTGCCTAGATCATAATGTTCACCATATGTTCAACCTTCTACAAATCCTCCTTTTTCAAACGAATTTTGATAATGTCGAAAAGCTACAAAGTTTGATCAGAGGAAATGCCTCTGATGCTGTTAATAATATTGCTGCAAGCGGCCACAAATTTGCCCGAGCATTTGCGAGTTCATGTTTGACCCCTGGTGCCGTATGTCTATCCGTGATTCAAGTTAATGGAAGAGGGCTACCGAAGTTCAAGGAGGTATGACACAGATGAAATTTATGACTCAGTTGGCTGGAATGCATGATCTTTCGGAAACAATCGCGAAATTAAAAGTGTCTTTTATTTTTGGAAAGTTGGCTTGACAGTTAGGAAATATCTCGAATTGTGTTCCAGAAATCGTCCGTTCGAACAGCGATTACGTGTGCTGACGAGTCTATAAAATCAAACTCTGCTGAGTTATCCAAATTCCTCAAATCGTTCCCGAATCAAATAGCTTCCTTATCTACTACACTTTCATCAGCACCGCTAGCAGTTCCGTCCCAAAATGCTTTCTTTCCATTCCCTTTCTCTGTAAATTACACAGCTCTATGTCTTAGAGGTGTACCTTATACACATCATTTGGGTCCTTCACTACAGATTCTCTCAAATCTTTTAACTCACCGCCATCTGCACCGCGAAATTCGCGAGAAGGGAGGTGCGTATGGTGGTGGTGCCTCTTATAGTGGCCAAGGCGGTATCTTGGGGTTTTATTCCTACCGCGACCCAGATGCTAGAAATAGCTTAACGATAATGAAGGAATCAGGTAAATGGGCAATCCATAAAGATTGGACGAAGCGGGAGTTAGAGGAAAGCAAGCTAAGTGTTTTCCAGAAAATCGATGCCCCTATCAGTGTCAATCAGGAGGGAATGATTCAATTTGTTGATGGGATCACATACGACATGAGGCAGAGGCATGACTCCTGAGGTAAATGGCTGACCTTTCAGGAGAAGAGAGCGGCTTTTGGGTGTTACCGCAAATGATATTCAAGAAGCTGCTCAAAAGTTTCTTATTGACCAAAGTGAACAAGCAAGTATTGCAGTTCTGGGTGAAATGAAACCTTGGGTTGCAGAACAGAGTAGGTGGAAGATACTTGAGTGGGGATTCAGTCTTCCAGCGGAAAGTGAAGATTCTCAACCAACGGCCTCGAATACATTGTGAGTCTATTAGTAAGGCAAACCTCTTCTTCTTTTGTTTCATTATTCTGGGTCAAGTCTCTTTCTTAATCCCGGATTTTATAGACAGGTTTTACATCTTCAAATTGTCTGATGTGAAAAAGCATCACTACGGAACCCTTATGGGCTGATTTAATAGCTCTGAAGGCACTTGAAGATGCAAGACTGACTTGAAAGAGCATAAATAGCGTGTTGAATTTCGTTCAACAGCCTTAGTGCCCTTTCGGGTGTTGAAAGTCGACAACGTGTTCGCTCAAGATTCGCGAAGACGAACTTTCACAAGACGCATATCTAAAATAAATATATTTTTATCCAACCTAATATCACCAAACATTGCGAAGCCAATATACTCATCCTTACCTTCGAAATTCTCGACTTTGATACTGCTCACGAATATCAGCCATAGTAAAGCGAATGAGATTGATAAGAGCTTCCCTGTTATCCAATGAGTTATACGCAACGCCATGCTTCATAGTAAGTCTCATCTGAAAGCCAGATGTACATTTTGCAGATATTCTCTCAATTGGTCTGTAGACCAACCCGATATATCTAATAGAGTCTCTTCTACATCATTCGTTGGTAATAGAACTATCACGATATACCTTCACTTGCAGGATTCGTACTCGCGATATCCGAAATACCATTTGGAAGTATGAACGATGCAACTGAGGCAAGGACGACTAATCCAGCAAATACAAATAACAAGCCTTTCGATACTTTATCGATTTTGGATGCCGTCTCATGGGATATCATTCTCCCGACAACCTGTAGCTTTATCGATTGTCGATGGAGGCGGGTGTGAATTTAACGGTCGTTTTCAATTCCGTTTCGGGAGAAATTAGCGACTTTTGGGACTGGTGAAGCACTGGTTGAATCAATTCTCACCACCAGTTATATACCCACTGTTGTGAAAGATGCCTCAACAGATCACAGATATTAAACGTTTCCTGGAAGTTGCCAGAAGGAAAGATGCTACCTGTACTACCTCTTTCATCTAACAGCTTTTGACACCGGTGTAGCTGCGCGGATTAAGAAAACCAGCGACAAGCAAATCAAATTCAAGATCAGATGTAGTCGATACCTGTATACTCTCGTCGTCAGTGATGCAGAGAAAGCCGATAAGATTAGACAGTCATTACCCCCGAGTGCGAGTGCGCTATCTTGAACTTGCTGACCACTAGGTTTGAGCGTCAAAGTTATTGAATCAACACATAAGAGCAAAAAGTAAAGAAATGAGAGTTGAAACTGAACATGTACATCGATGAATTAGAAATGATTCCTCTCCTTTTATTCAGCTCCGCCTATTCTTTTCGGCAGCAATGGTTCAGTGTACGGATTGTGGAATTTTCTCGAGGCAACAAATGTCATTGGCCCATTGCTTCTATCTAATAAGATGGTCATTATTTTCCTATTGTGAAGACTATTTTCATGAGTTATCGAACACTGTATATTAAGTGGTGTTCACTGCTTTCTGAACGTCTGAAAGAGCCGGATTTTCCTCCTTGGTGACTAAACCAAAATCCTTTCAGTGGATATAAACACATGTGCCTATTAACCCCCTGGCTCGACTTTAGACCACTTGGCTGATCTTCAAAGCCTAAGGTGTCTTGATAAACGTAGGTAGGTATGTAAACGAGACTTAGCTTAGCTTTTCCTTTTTTACCTACAGCGTGTACTGGAAGGAAGTATGTTGTGTTCTGCAAGTATTCAGCAGTCCACCGCCCCTCTTTCTTCGCAACAAAATATCAAAGATCAACAAGAACAACCTTAGGAAGCCTACCCGCTACTACTCACCTGTCCGCACGCCCCATAGTCCCGGTACGAAGATACTCTCGAGAAAACAGAGAACCGACGTTGGAAGCAGAACCGTGCCAGAATAGATAGGATAGTGAATTGTAAGTGAGATTGGTGATAATAAAAATCGTGGAGGGTGAGGGGAGGAAGGAGCTTGAGTGAGGAGTCCCGATAGTGTTGCATTAGGCGAAAATTCTCAGTTTAGTATTTCTTTCTGACAAATACTCTTAGTCTTGTACTCCTATGCTTCTTAAAGGGCAACTATTTACTCTAGGCCATCTTCGTGTTCTTGAATGTTATCATCTTGCTTTGTAGTTATCGCGCCCTTCCAAATCGACCTGGACGTTGAATGCCCTCCCTGATTTAACTGATAAAGAATCGTTAAATTTCATCTTTTCAATGACTAATAGTCTCAGATCATAGTCATTACTGGAGGAAATCGTGGTATCAGCTATGAGTTGTGCTTGGGATTATTTAAGAAGAATGCCACTGTCTTTTATGAAATCGAGAGATCTCATAAAAGGAGATGCTGCTATTGCGATTATGCGTCGGTGCACAGTCAAGGGCATCATTCGTCAGATGACATTAAGGATCTTTCAGATTTTGATAGCACGAAAGTCTTTGCCAAAAACCTTTTTTGAGAAGGAAACAACACTCCAGGTTTTCATTAATAACGGGTTCTTGTTCTCGCATCAAAGAGATTAGTAGAGTTAGATCCGTCTTCCCTTAAAATGGTCAACCTAGGTTACGTGGGCGCCTAATGTATTTGGTCCATATCTCTTGACTAGATTGTTGCCTGCCTTATTCGCCACGGAAATTAGTACAGAACCCCCGCCGGTAATCTGGATTGGCAAGTACTTGTTACACACAGGTTGTAGTTGTAGAGCCTTTGAGGTATTAGGATTCTGGAAACATAGAGGAAAAAGAGGAAACAATTCTTTGATTCTTAGCGGCATGAATAGAGCATTATCCATCCGTCCTACAAATGTGCAGATAGAGGACTACTTGTAGACAAGTATGAGCCACGTCATTGTAGTAAACCAAGGAAGAGAAAGGCCATCAGATAACCGGAAAATACCACGTGTACCATTTTCCTGTGACATATTGACATGAGAAACGGCTCATCTTGTCAGAATCGATGTGCGCAGTCACTCCTTTATTTGCAGCATTCTCTTCGGAAGCTGTTGCGAAATTCACCAAGTGTCGAGAAGACCTCTGTAATTCTTCGACTTCATGAGAAATCTGGGATCATCTGGAAGGCAGCGTCCGAAATTACTTGACAGGGAAGGCGGGATATATCTCGGACGGATATTTTGAATACGTTTGAAAGGATTAGAGTTAGCGTTGCGATCATGATATCTTGAAGCCTTACTCAGGAGAAAATCAATATTCTCAAAGCAAACACTTTTCCTGGTATTCAACTGGTATAATCCTCAGAGCTATTTATTCCGTCAAGTGAAGTTTCATCATTAGTTTGTTTTCGGCAAACACTGTAACCGAATTGCCTTATTTATAAGCCATATAAAATAACAAATTTTCAGTTTCCTCCGCTATCTTAACCTAAAAAGTCGAATCTATACCGTCTTAAGGATCAAGGACAAATTCCTCTCCCTTTAGTTCAGGACTATGTTTCATGAATGAGACGTTTCATCTTGTCTGTTTTAATAATGGAATAGAAATTCGTGCTGAAGTCCGCTACCCGGAATTACCTAGTCCTAGAATAATTAGTCCAAAATCGATTTCACCGTCACATCCCTACAAATCCATGTCATACTTGCCTTAGGCTAACGCAAAGCCTTTGAAGAGAAAATCGTAAACGATGACTTCACCGGCAAATGGCATGTATGACATATAGCGTCGAAGAAGCGTGTGACGCTAGCTCTGAGCGCTTGGTTGTTTCTCTTCACAAAGAAGCTGCATAAAAACTCCCCATTCCTACCGCATCAATGATATTCTGTTTTCATTTATCATGTCCAAGTTCTGTGAACTTCGGTTCTTGAAGCCGATATTCCCTCCAAAGTCTAGATGGTCAATCGAAAAGGACATGCCAGATATGTTGGGAAAGGTACTTCCATTGCATGCCCTCTTTCTGTTGACAAAATAGGTTGTTGTTATCACAGGAGGAAACAGCGGGATAGGTTATGAGATTGTCCGGATCTTGGCCTATAAAAACGCTCGTGTTTATTTCGCATCCCGGAATCTTGAAAAGTCTTTGAAGGCTGCTGAGAAAATTAGAATGGCAACCGGTAACGATAATGTCCTTGCTTATGAGCTCGATCTTTCGGAAATCTCCAGTATCCGATCATTCGTCAAGATCATCAAAAATCGAGAAACGAATTTACATTTGCTGATTAATAATGCGTATGGCTTTCTTAGTGTACTATGCAAGCTCATGAGAAGGGGATTAATTGTCACGGATCAAAACCTTCAATTCAACTCAAAAGGAGAAGAATTAACGTGGGCCTCGAATGTTCTTGGACCATTTTTCCTCACGAAGCTGCTTTTACCGTTAATGCTTGCCACTCATGAGTTGGATGAGCGTGCAGGGAGACCAAGGGTCATTTGGATCTCTAGCTCAGACCATCGCCTATCGGTAGAAGGCGGTATCAATTTCGAAGATATCGCTATGACAGACAAACTCACATCAACGGTGGATCCTCGTTATGTCCAGTCTAAAGCTGTACTATCTCTTCAATGCAGATTCATTGACTAACAGGCAAATATTCTTCAAGCGAAAGCATTGGCTGCGATATATCCAAAGAAAATTATCAGCCATGCTGTACATCCCGGCTCTATTAATACTGGGCTATTCGAGACAATACCCAAGATCGAAAAATTGCTTCACGTGCTTAAATAGAGATTGATCAATTTTGCTGATGTTATAGAAACCTAGACAACAACCCTGTTACAAAGGTGTTCTCACACCTCTGTATGCTGCAACTTCTTCAGAGGCCGCAACTATGAATGGGGCTTACTTTGTGCCGGGGACAAGAGTAGGAGAATGCCGGAAGGATCTGAGTGAACCGGCTAATGCCAAAAAACTATGGTCCTTTTTAGAAAAGAGAATGGAATGCATTGATGGTTCACGTTGATGAGTTCAGTCCAAGCCATGTACATTTCCAATCGGTTATTTTTTGGGGTTCTAAATTAGGGTTACACTGTCTTTTTTTCAGACTCTATTTGCAATTTATAACATGGAAAATGGAATTTTCCATCACTCGTTTCGGACACTTCGTAAGGTGCATATCATACAGACAGCCTGCACTACTAAAGGCAGGGTTTAACAGGAGGGAAGGTATGTTTTCGGTATCTATCTCAGTCATCGGAGGCCACTGCACAGAATCCTTGCTGGCGACACCTTAATGCCGGGGGTTATCCTGAACAAATTTGCTGGATCTGCGCTAAAATGGGATCGTCCTGTCCTCTTATGTATTATTGATCTAATTTGACACAAACAGAAGCAGTTTCATAACCCTAGATGACTATCAAATCTAATTCTTTAAACAGAGTTTCGAGCAAGGCTCATCAAACCCTGTGCTCGTTGCCGAAGATTTGTCGCATAAAGGACCTCTAATAATCCTTGAAGAAAACACCAAGCTTTATCTTGGTCCCGAATCGGGTACTGAACAACTGATGGAATCCTCGTCTGTACAAGATTCGTGATATCGGTACAGACAGATTTCAAGTTACTAACAGCACGAAGGCCCTCATTTCCCCCGAATCTTCCGTAGCCCGATCCTTTAGTTCCTCCAAATGGAAGTTGAGCCACTAAGCGAATCAGCACTGCGTTGGGAGGAAGCTACGATAATAGCAGGCGAAATCGTTCGCAGACATCATCCCAGTTTCAACAGAACTGATTACATGTTCAACGTGCATGTTGTTCTTTCCAAAAACAGATCCGCCAAGCCCATATTTGCTAGAATTTGTAATTTCGATAGCTTCGTCTAAAGTGGAGGCTTTCATGAAGGTCATAACGGGCGCAAAGACCTCTTCGTTCGCAATCCGCATGGAAGTTGTAACATCGACTAATAAAGTTGGCATGAAGTAATGCCCTTTCGTGTATTTCGGATGGTGAAATCGCAACCCTCCATAGACTAACCGTGCGCCTTGCATTACAGCTTCATTGATCAATTCTTCTAGATGATCAAAGGTTCGATCATTTATCATAGCACCCATATCCACTTCTTCGTCTAGAGTGTATCCAACCCTAAGATTCTTGACGAGCGGATCTACGAGATCGATCACTTGATTGTAGATTTTACCGACACATATTATTCTTTCAATACCAACGCAATTTTGTCCTGCGGATTGAAAAGTCCCCCGCATTAATGTAGCGGTTACGGCATTTATGTCATGAACCTCTTCGAGGATTATTGCTTATCAATCAGCGCCGAATGACAACCCTAAGTACCTGCATCTTTCCCTCCAAGCTCAATAGTGACGGGCCTAAGGATCTCCGCCGCTTGTTTAGCAACCTTAATACCAACCTCGTGAGATCCAATAAAAGTGACATGTCTAATCGATGGATGCATCAAGAGGTAGGATGCTTGTTCTGGCAGAGCAATAACGTTCTATTATCAGCATGTAAGTTCACAAGGCCAAAACCTGAACAATCTCCGAGGAATGTCCACACGCTTCGAGAGCCTTTTTAGCAATATTGGTGAAAAACCGAGAAGACCATGCGGTTTGCTCTGAACCTTTGATGATAACTGCATTTCCAGCAAAAATGGCTGTGATAATTGGAGCGAATACATTGTGAAACTAGCGCTTGATTAAATTCCTGGTAAATAACATACAGGATAATTCCAAGAGACGAACGCACTTATTATGCCGAGAGGTTCGTACCAGACTTCTGCATGTTTATAGATCATGATCATTGAAGTAGGCCGCCTTTCTGGTTTTAGTGCAGCTTCACCATGCTTTATCGTCCAGTTTAGCTTTTCAACAATAGTTAATATCTCCCCCAACGCTGCATCTAGCCTGAGGAAGTCAATTGTAATTTTCGTAGTATTAAGATATCTTGGACATACATTGTTTTCCCGGAGTCTATACACGCAATACGAGCAATTGTCTCCTGATTTTCAAGAACGAATTTTAACATGGATCGAAGAACTTGCCTTCGCTGAGCAAACGTAGTTTTCCTCCATTGCTGACGAGCGACACCAGCATTTTCAATGCGCAGATCGATATCTTCCAGCGAATGTGCTTTTAAGGTCTTTAAAAGCATGCCATTTGCTGGATTATAACACTGGATCTCATCCTTTTGCAGAGTCTCAACAGTTAGAACAATTAGTTCAAACGAAGATACTTTGATAGTTGGCGAATCAAGGATTTCTCCTTTCCACTCCACGAGACTTTCCAAAGGGATATCAACGCTATAAGGAACACATTCGCGTTCTTTGGAATTTTTGAGATAACCGAAGGAAAGTAAAAATGCAATCACAGCGAGGAAAGATACAAAAGCTCCGGTTAGAGTAATGTCATCATAGCTGTAAAGTCTCCTGAGCTCAAGATTATCAATCAGGATGGTCATGACGATAAATCACGGTTGGCTGTGCTGGAGCCCCTTTCTAACTTTGCGTTGTTCGATATCTGAATTCCACAAGAAATCAGGTGAAACAAATGGACATGAACTTTTTATGAAGCTCGTGACGCGGGGAGTCAACACTCCCGAGAAGTTGACACCCTTCCCAAAGAAAAATAAATTTCAAAATACAATAGTTTCTCCAACACCATCTATTAAAAATGAAAATCACAAGCAAGTGATACAATTAGCTATCGGAGATTTGGAAGATGGAAGATTTAGTTCCAAAAAAGCTGCTGTGGGTGTGGTAGTATATGGCATCCAATATTCCACATGAATTGGTTGCATCCAAGGTCTCACAAATCCAGTGGATATATAAATGAATGCCTGAGTTTATTATTCCGTCGACAGTGATAACTTGAATGTGACCCTAGAATGAATGTGATAGCTTGTAACTATATCTGTATGTAATTAATCAAGACTTGTAATGTGCTTCCAACGCATTACAGGGTCATCCGCTCCTGAAGTTCCTGTGAGGCTTTGCTTCAGCAGTGACGACTGCTTTCAACAATTCGTCAACAACTTTGGCGCGTCCTTCTATTCCGTTTCTTCTAATTTCATCTAGTTTCTGCTTTATCTCTGTTTGGGCTTCAGCTTCTAGTTGCTCTTTTTTCCCCTCATACTGGGCTGGTTAACTGAGAATGAAAACATGGGTGAAATAACCATGACGTACTTGTTTCTGGTGATTCTGAAACTCCAAGTCCTTCTGCTTTTTGTAGGCTTCAATTTCCTTGGCCGCTTCAGAGCGTGCATCCTTCAGCCGCTGTGTTCGATCTATACAACTGCATCAAGACTCTGCTAAGTGCTAGAGGTAATCGTACATTCGCGAGCCTTGTGGACAATCTTTTGGGCCTCTTTCTCCGCCTACTTAATTAATAATCGAGTAGATCACTTGCAGCACCTCGAGAAGTGTCTGTATGCCTCGAGAGTTTGCTGCAGACTGTACTAGTTACATTCTTTGGTCAGGGAGTAAATATATACCATCTTAGGATAGTGTATAGTGTAGTTTGGACTTCGGAGTAAACCGGGGAAATTCCCCGACCGACAGTCGATTGATTGTCCAGTGCTCCAACTCCACCACTTACCACCGACGTACCTACTGTTTTCTTATTATGTCAAGCCGACGCGAAAATCAAGCTAGCCAACAGCAGCCAAGCTCCACACCCGATTTAAAAGAAATAGGGAATTTCAGAAAAGAAGTCCGATACAAAGATGAGGTAGACGAATACGAAAATGTTGCAAGTCAAATTGACATTACAGATTATAAATACACAAATCGCAGACCTCGAAAGGCTTCAGAAAATTTTGACCTGCCTTGTTTGTACTGAACTTATTTCTCAACCTTTCACTATTCAGTGCGGCCATGTGTTTTGCTATACTGTGAGCCCACACACTATTTTATCCAGAGCAATCTTATGTGAAGTAGTGCATCAACGGATGGCTCTGGAACAAGAAAACCTGCCCAACATGTCGCGTAAAAGTTTCCAGTAAACCCATCTATACATACATGGTAAATCATATGATACAGGAGCCCAATTGACCAGCACAGATCAAAGAAATGGTAGAAATTCTGATTGCTCGTGCCGAACTTGCGGATCCCCATGGTGAGGGGGCAACTCTGCGTAAACATCAGAAAAAACAGGATGATGATGTCACGAAAGACAAACAAGATTTATTTCCAGGAATCTTCGCTGAAATTCCCAGTCATCGTATTAGAGATGACGAAGACAATGTTTGGCGCTGTTCAAGGTGTCATTACGAGGTGATCTTTATCTCCCTATCTTAGAGGACTAAGTGTCAAGACTGAAGGTCGTGAGTGTGGACACTGCGGGCTAGTATTCTCCGATGCTTTCGATGAGGAGTCGTTTTCCAACGGCGACAGCGAGCAGGCCGAAGATGAAGACGAGAGCGAAGGGTCTCTTGCAGGGTTTATTGAACATGACGAGTATGACCATCACACTCGTCATTGGTTTCACATCGATGCGATTGACGAGGACGGAACGGATTACAGCAGCGATATCCATGCCGATGAGATGGACCCAGAACTTCTAGCTTTCATTGATCATCGAAATACCAGCGAGGTGGAGGGTGGCGATCATACGTTTGATGAGATACGGGAGGGCTTGAGTGAGACTGAAGGTTATGGGGGGCCGTATGACGACTCGATGATGGAAGAACTTCGCCGTGAGCAATTTGGGCATGCTTACTCGGACGAAGACGGGCAAAACCAAGAACCTTCGCATATTTTTATTTCCTCGGATCAAGAAGACGAATTGGATTGTGATGACCCTCCTCAGCAAGGCCAACCTAGTCTGGTTTCCTCGACTCATACCACTCCGCATATCGTTCCCCGTACAATACGTCGACGGCCAGTCATAAATACTACCGATGAAGAGGATGGAGATGAAGAGCAAAGTGAAAGTCGGGGTCTTTCATGCAATGACTTAGAAGTCGCAGACAGCGAAGCCAGCGAAATTAACTCCGATTCCGGTCCACTAAGAGGTCGGGGTCCTAATTACTTTTCTTCAAGAGATTTACGAGAAGATGATAGCAACAGCGAAGACGTTCATGCAACTGTTCAAGTGATTAATCCACGAAGACGGAAAAGGGCTAGAACAGAAAGACCGGCTGCTGTGACTATTACGATCGACAGTGATGAGGAATATTAGAAGTATCATAATGACGTTTGAGTTCCCTCATCCATTTATGTTCCTACAGCTTGTAACACAAATAATGGCATTCAAATCTGTAAATATGTTGCTTTAGAATGAAATTGATTTGTAACCAGGCCGATCATATGAGATCAGCAACCGAACCTCTTCCAACTAAAAAATGGTACCAATATACCTCTGTAGCCAAACTTAACCCACAAAGTCCTTAACAAATGGCTCTCCGATTTCCCCTGAGGATTTGATAACCCGTATATCCCAGAAACATCAGGTCCATGGTGTTCTAGTTATCGAGAATCCCTCAGGAGCAATCATACGATCCACCCTTGACGACGATCTATCTAAGACTTATGCATCGATGTTTAGGGCGTTTTTAGATTCTGCACAAGATGTAACCAAGGGAATAGATGAAGGGGCATGAGACAAATCAGAGTTCGGCTGACCGTAATGCAGGATGGGTTAAGGTTGGTAAGGTTACGGACGAAGAAGCATGAAATCATGATGGTTCCCGAAGAAGAATTTGCATTAGTTGTTATTCACGGGCATGCAACTAGCTGAGGGATGCATACATTGATACTGAAGAATAACGATAGGAATTTTGTGTACTGATATACTGTTAATCCCATCATGGCCAAGAATGAGTTCAAGTAGTTTACTGAATAAATAAAGGTCAAGAATCATTGTTGTAGTCGGCTACCAAACTTAGGGAACCCAATGCTCTTCAGAATATGTCGAGTTTCGTTGAGATATTCTCAGATCAACCCTTATTTTTCTCTTTCATAAGTATCACAATATGCATCCAACCATCTGGGTATGCCAATTGGCTTCCTACTTCTAATAGAGGCATGTCTAAATCCAAAATTATGCCATGGATCATAGGCTTGGCAAAGAATAAACTTTTCCTCGATGGGAATAGAGCTGGAAGAGTAACATGCAACATCGTCCCAATTGTTTCTTCTGCATGTCAACAGACAGTGTACTAGCAGTGAAATACCCTTCCCGCTATTGATAATCTTCTGAACCACTGGTGCTCCAGAGGGCAAATATATCCTTACCGGTAATACCCTCGTTTCGGCGTCATATGTGAAAATACGAGAAGCAACAGAATAATATTGATCGTATTCATCTGTCATTGCTTAGATAAGATATCTCCAAAGTTACATACGCTTGGATAATCCTTCCCAAAGCTGATTTGACATCTCTTTCGATAATGACAGGACACCTTTCGCATTTCCGTTTCTCATAAAGTCTGCCTTAGCGCATGAGGAAAAGTTTGATTAATTAGACGCAAACCTCTTTTACTAAATTCATAAATGCATCGTAGATAGCAAATGATGTATGTCGAAGCGGCAAATGAGCTGTAGGATAATCTTTGAAATGCAGTATCAAAGTGAATGGGATCTTTGGCTCAGATCCTGGCCTTTCCGGGTTGAATCCACTATGAAGATCATACAAAAGGCCGATTGGCCAATGCCTAGAATTTAACACCTTTGATCGTATAACATTACCATTTGAGAGGTGCATTTTCAAATTCAAACCATAGGTTTATATCTGTTGCTGCTTCTGGTTCAAGAAGATATTCCCAGAAGAAATTGATGATTGATTTGTTATATAGAGAGAGATAACTGACGCGGGGTACGGCTAACTAAATCCTTAGCATTCCCGTCCAAACTCAAATTCGACGAAATACGTAATAAGCGTTGGCCTGATCATATACTCGACTCTCCTCTGGGTCAAGAATTATCCGTACTGGTATAATGCCATCCCACACAATTAATCTGAGATTGTCGATACTCATAGTGCAGTCGAAAAAGCAGATATAATTATTACAAAAGCACCGTCACTGTGCCACTGCCATTCAGAATTATCTAGGATCTTGAAATGAAGTCTCGGAGTTTGGACAGTTGATGCTGACTCGTGTTATCGCAAGAACTTGATAGGCGAATAGGTCCCGTGGTAGTTTGTTCGACTTCACCCTTGAGGCGACTATAATCTTCGATCCCCATTTTCGCTTGATCCTACTCGTACTCCTCCAATAACCAGGGGGAAGTTCCGCCTCAGCTAGGACGCCTTGAATGGACTATAAAGAGCGATTATCGAAGCTGAGGCGGCTTCTGGGATCGTCAGGGGCAGTGATCGTTGATTTATCGCAGCTTCGAGAATTGAGTCTACGAGGTCTGGTGATCCTTGCCCAGAAATACTGGCTGATGCTTTGTAGGAATCCCAGATGATAATCTTCGTCCTCTAACTTGGAAGTTGTTACTTGGATATATACCTCTAGAGAAAGATCAATGGAATGCGACGCTCACTTCAAAGCGCGATGCGTATTATGATTATCTACGAGATCTTCTCCAAGATCCAGACGGCGATCCACAAGATCACCCGCTTAATTCCTCTGCTAGCTCGAAATGGGGGATATTTTTTGAAGATAATAACACTCTGGAACAAATTGATAAAGATATAAAGAGAACATTGCCCGACATTGCCTTTTTCCAACAGCTGGTCCGTCGAGATCCTCTAAGTCCGCTATCACCTGTATTAACTGCGACATACAATGTGCTAGAGGAAGAATCCAGGTCTAGCATGGATGATGTCTTTGGCCGATTGTCAATGGATCAACTTTCAATCGGTCAGCCTGAAATGAAAAACAACCATACTTCTGCCGTATCAGATTCACAAGCCCCGAGTTCAGGGGAACGGCATAGCACTTCGCCGCTATCCTCGAGGATTTCTTCTCCTCCTTTGGATGTCAGACCTATTAATACTAGACGATC
This sequence comes from Neolecta irregularis DAH-3, assembly GCA_001929475.1. Lineage (NCBI taxonomy): Eukaryota > Fungi > Ascomycota > Neolectomycetes > Neolectales > Neolectaceae > Neolecta > Neolecta irregularis. Next base: position 9,187 of record LXFE01000586.1, on the reverse strand, counting down.
GCTCTTTCGTAGAATACAACATCTTAATCGAAATTTTGGATCTGATTATCGTCAAAATTCCTCTTCCAAATCAATAATAAGCAAAACTGATGTAGACGACCCTCAAATTGATGATTATCATTGGGAAGTGGTCGAGCGCATCTTGTTTCTCTATGCAAAACTAAATCCCGGAATTGGATATTGTCAAGGCATGAACGAAATTATTGGTCCGTTGTACTATGTGAGGAGCCGTCCAAAATTAATTTGACGAAAGGTTCTTGCTCAAAGTGGGGAAGTTGGTGCCGAACCAGATACTTTTTGGTGTTTCAGCAGTGTGATGTCCGAAATCAGAGAAGTTTTTATCAGAACTTCCGATTTCGACGAGGATCAAGGAATTGGCGCGATTGTGGGGAGATTTATGGAACATATGAAGACAGTTGATCCAGAATTGTCCGATCACTTAGTATATTTTTGATCTTGAAGACGCTTACATGAAAGGATTCAAATCAAGTGCATCCAACATACTTTGCATTGCGCTGGTTTACATGCATGATCTGCCAGGAATTTTCTTTACCTAGTGTGATAAGAATATGGGATTCAGTATTTGCGGATTACGATATATTTCGGCAAACCATGACTAATGTTGATTCAATGAAAGTCCAAAGCGGGGGATTTCATTTTCTCCACGATTATTGCTGTGCAATGCTGCTGTTTTGCTTCTTTCTGCAAGTTGAATTCTGATGGAGTATAGATGTATTCGAGATGACCTTCTGCAACTCAATTTCGCCGAAATCGTGAAAATGCTTCAATGCTACCCATTATCCGATATTGGCCCCATTCTTGCGAAATCTTATATTCTTCGAGATTACCGATTGTCTGGGTCCAAAGCGTTGCTAGATATCATACGCTCTTCATTTAAACCATACCAGAGCAACGAAGAGCATGGTTTCCGCACCTCTCTCAATACGATCCGTTCCAAAGCAGCCTTCTTAAAAAATATCAATATAAAAGCATCAAACGGTACTTGGTCTGCTAACTCCTCGGAAGCTGCTATGAGCCCCAAGTCCGACAATCTGCGAGAGTCTGCAACGAATTTGTTCTCTCGATTCCGACAGAAATCAGGAACTCCGAACAGTTCTTCCGAGGACATATGCACATCTTTGTCATCGTCCAGGGGTTTCTTTTCTCGTTCATGGACAAGAACGGATTCGCCGATAGCTTCTCCGACTGTTGTATTGTCGGAAGCGCCTCCTACATCGCACCTAGCAAACATCAAGGGTAGCGGAGCAGGATTGATGAGAAAGATGGGCCAGATCCTTTCACCAAGCTTGATACCACAACGTGCTGATTTGGACGATGTAAAGGATATTCGTAGTTCTTTTGAAATTGGAGAGGATGATGCCGAAGAAGAGAAATTTCAAAGACTGACTGAAAGTTAGGAACGAACATGTTTATGGCTATGGAAGGGACACTTGGTGTAAGGTCCTTTTGTAATTATAATTGATTATAACTTCAGTATACAATATTCGAGCTTGAACACTCTAATATTTTGTGCAAGTGGAAGCCCCCAAGTACGACGGCAGGCTATAGAGCTTGATTCTTTGGTCCAATCGCGATCTGGCCACGTGTAGAGCCCGTTGGCTTTGGCCCATCCACAACACTGGCGACGTGAATAGGTTATTCTTGTATATATGATATATAGACTGAGCCCTTCTTTGGTTCCATTTCCTCTTGCTTTATTCCACAAGGTGCACGAGTAGGTATGATAGCTCTGGGCGCATTCTTAAATTTTGAGAATATTGGGCTACATTCGTCGCGTGCGTTGCCAGAATTTTGTTGTATCAAGTAACCATGTGCGCTTCATTGCAGGCAATAAAATACACCCCAGGTCATCTCCGTATCCTGGATCAGCTCATACTCCCGCATGAGTCGGTATACGTGGATTTATGTCTCCAAGTGTCTCTGAAATCTTAATTCTATAGATCCTAAATGCTCAAGATGGCTTCCATGCGATCCGGTCCATGACTGTCCGTGGCGCGCCTGCAATCGCAATTGTAGCAGCTCTATCATTGGCTGTCGAGCTCTCAACTCTAGAACCTCTATCAGAGGAGGAAACTGAAAGGTTTATTATAAAGAAATTAAATTATTTGGTCCGGGCGAGGCCGACGGCAGTTAATCTCTCGGAAGCTGCACGCCGACTAACGAATCTTGTTTGCCAAACATCTGAAGGGAAACGAAAGGCATATTTAGGCGCTGCCGAAAAGATGCTATTGGATGATGTTCGGGACAATACGGCCATTGGAGACCGAGGTGCAGAGTGGTTACTAAAAGATCTACCATCTGATAAGAAAATCGCAGTACTGACTCATTGTAACACAGGGTAAGATTCGCAATAGAGCTCGGCTGAAGGACAGGTCGCTGGCTACGGCTGGATATGGTACTGCTCTCGGGGTTATTCGCTCACTTCACAAACTCGGACGATTGTCTAGGGCATATTGTACCGAGACTAGACCCTACAACCAGGGTTCACGATTGACCGCATATGAACTGGTACACGAAGGAATACCGAGTACACTTATTACAGATTCTATGGTTGCTTCATTGTTATGCCAACATGATATTACTGCCGTTATCGTAGGAGCAGACCGAATTGTCAAGAACGGAGATACCGCAAATAAAATTGGAACTTATCAGCTTTCTATTCTTGCAAAACATCATGGAATTAAATTCATCGTTGCTGCTCCCCTTACCACGGTTGATCTTACGACTGACACTGGAAAAGATATCGAGATAGAAGAACGGAAAGGAGAAGAAGTTGTTACCTTTCGCGGGCCGGTATTAAAAGATGGTAAAGTTGATACAAATGAAATTAAGACTGTTCACATTGCTACACCAGGCATTGCAACATGGAATCCTTCATTCGATGTTACGCCTGCTGAATATATCGACGCGATCGTTACTGAAAATGGGGTCATTGAAAGAAAAGCCTCGAAGTGCTTCGATATGACGGAGTGTAAAATTTAGACCGACAAGGCGCCTTTGAATCGTAAATCTGAACGATAGTGAGTAAATAAAATCATTATGATTCAATCTCAATACATCTCGATTGCAAAAGTCGGTTTATTGGTGCAATAGTCATTCCTTCCTTATCTTGCGGGACCCCGACACTTAATTCGATTCAGCCTCATTCTCGCCTGCCGGATATCCATTTTGGGTGTGAATTCCAAGGCCTCGAGCCGAATCTGCAAGTCGGGTGTGAAATTAGCAGAGATTTCCTAATAAACGATGACGCTGCAGAGATTACAACTATCCTCGCTCGTGGCATTATCAGCGTCATTCCAGAAACAACGATCTAAAATGGAAACTCTCTGATCCATGCTGATTTTGTTCAAAGATGCACACTGGTGTATTTTTTTCTTACTGCTTTATGATGCGTGGTTCCATTCGTCACATCCCCTGCTCGTACAAATTCTAAGTTGTTCTTAGGTGCAAATGGGGAGCGGTGTAACCTTGGGTTCTTTTTTTTAGCTCTCAGTTAAATATTCGGGGTCAACTTGACACTCGAAACGTCCGATCGGCCATGTTTTCTCTAAAGCTACAAACAGATGACCTCATTATGATATAAGGCTCCTCTCCCAAAGAAATGATAACGCCTTGGAATGAAACCACGGGCAAAAGTTTCAGAGTGGAAGCCATTAGTCAGAATTCAAGAACACCCTCGATAAGAGCCGACATTAATTCAACGAGAATGTCCTCGATAGCCGATCTCGTTGTAATTACACAATGTGGATTCTAATTCAGTACTTAGTTTTTTGAAGATTATGAACCATACATTGACACCTAGGCCGCTGCAACTCCCACTATTTCAAACACCGTTTGGAAGCCAAGATACGGCCATATGGACCGTATCGCCCGGATTCCTCTAATACTGCCCCTACTCTTTCCTAGTTCCTGCCTCAACTCATCTTCATTAATTTCTCCGCCAAGTATCCGAGCCCAAAGCTCCGGCCCCTCAAGGAAAATAGTGGCTATGTCCATAGACGTCCAAGTATAATCTTTAAATGTGGTGAACGTAATCTTCATTGCGTGGGATATCAGACGAAACATTTCGCCATCTGGATCGTCTATATCTTGACTGGCATTGATACGGCGGGGAAGTGCCTCGCACTTTGAGAACAGAAGAAGCTCCTCTCCAACAGCGTAAAGTTTCTCTGCTAGGCCCGGATACATAGACTTTGCAATGAATGAATGCGACATGATTGTTTCAATAGATTTGGTTATCGACACAAGACGATTGGTATATCTGTACCGGAGAATTGGATCCTGAGGCTTCATGCATTTCATCGCGTAGACATGGTGATCTGGCAAACGCGAGATTATTGCCGCGGCGAGGACTGATTCGTTTGATACGACTACCGAATTGAAGAATCGATTTAGTAATCGCAGTTTAAGGAGGGATGCGACTTGGTCGATACATCCTAGAACATGGATGATTATTTCTAATGAAAGGCCGCTCAGCTGGATCATACAAGGGAAGCGCAAAGCACGGATGTCATGGGCTTTTATGCCCGAGTCAAGGGGTTCATTCATGGCCTGCTTGAGTGTCGGAGGTTAATTGCAAGCAAATATAAGATGGTGATGTCATATAAGATTGCCAACTATCAAAGCCCGAGTCAAAGTTGGCAATCCTATCCGAACGCGACAAATGTTCGATTGGACTTGTGCTCATACGTAATTAGGCGTTCCACCAGAAATACCACACCAAGCCTTGTCTAGCACCGGCTACCGATAATCAGGAATAAGTATCATTTGCATAAACTACCTCTACTATTTCTACCACTCATCTCTGGTAGCATACCCGCCGTTTCGACCAGCAAGCCGATCAGTTGGCAAGGTGGCCCTTCATCTGCAACCAAGCTCGCACGTCCTCCCCGTCTCGCTTAACCCATGAGGCCTTCGCTTGGATACTATCTAGACTCTGCTGAAGCCCTTGATTGAAACCCTTGGTACTCTTAGTGGAAAAAAATGCCTTGATGTCTTTTATAGCGTCATCGCTGCAGAAGCCTATAGTACAGAGTTGAACCACTGTCGACAGCATGGACAGGCCTGGTGGAAGTCGACCAGCAATGGTATCCCATTTGATCTGTACAAACTCCCAAAGTTGTTTTATTCCCTTGGCATGGGATCGCACACTTGATGTTTAGTGCAAAAGACTGTGATGGTCAAAAAGATACCCTTGGAATGGTAGATAGATATCTTGCTCCCGGACATCTTCCGACAAGGCAAGATCTAATGTTTTCTTGATCAATTCTAATTTTCGAGTTTGTCCCAAAGATCGGAGGGCTATGTTTTTCTCATCGATGCTTGAAGGGTTCTTGTAGATATTAAGGACTTCATTCCATTCCTTTTCCCCTCCATTCTTCAGAACAATACTATACACGGATCTATCACGTCAGTATTCCACAGGATGAGATAGTAATACCCTCTGATATTCGGATGTATCGCAGATTGTTGGCCGGAAACGAATTTTTCAAACATATCCTGAGCAGCCTTGACAATCTCCGGGTCACCTGCCATACCAGAAACACCAAACAGTAGAGCTTTGAATTGTGCACTGATATGGTCTTCGTCTTTTGAAAATTCCCATCCGAGAGACTTGGCCTTCGGACCAGTCAGAGCAATTGTCAGTTTCTCTAGTGCTCGAACGATCTCTGGAGATTGGAAACCCCACGCATCTTTAATTGCGCCAATTCGAGCGAGCATTTCTCCCCAAACACTAGTATATCATGAAAAAGTTTAGATACCAACGTACACGAATTCTGATTCCTCAGTCCATTGGGAGACGAGATTTAAAAAGTAGCTAGTGTTCGAATGACCACTCGCTGATAGAGCCCCAGCATCAGCGACGAGACCAGCGCGATCTTCAGCATTCAAAAGGCCTCGCTTACCAGCTTGCCCAAGCTTCTGGAGGCGTTCTGGAGGATAATTGGTTCGATAAATTCCGCTATGAGCAAGATTCAACTTGTAGAATTCGAGGTCTAATATAGGGATTGTGACTTCTTTCTCAGAGAAACTCTCGATATGATGGCTTGAAGTATCGTTATTTATCATTGCGAGAGGAACCCAGTATAGAACTGTGTCATCTTCTTCTTTAACATCTCCTGTCGATAAGAATCGGGTTTGTCGAAGTTTGATAGAGTTTGAGTCTTCAGTGACAGTGATGACTGGAAATCCAACGTTCATCGTCCAGATACTCATGACTCTGGAGATATCCTTACCGCTTTCCAAGGAAAGCGCATCCCAGAGATCAGATGTCTTGGTATTTCCATATGCATGTTTTTTGAGATATCTGCGGATACCTGCAAGAAAGACATCTTCGCCGAGATATACGGAAACCATTCGAATAGCGCATGATCCTTTGGAGTAGGAGATCGCATCAAAAATCTAATAATAAGCAATGAGCTTATTCACAAGGACTCTGCCTGATTAATCTCGTCTGCGCGAAAGACTTCCGCCTGTATGGGATGAGAACTTCTCAGTGCTGTAAAGTAAAAACCTGATACACAACAACACATACCATCAAGTCTCAAAGCTTGCTGTAGGTTATCTGTCACATAACTCTCCCATACCCGCCACTCTGGAAAAAACTTATTGCAACTGAACCAACTCATCCAGGTCGCAAATCCTTCGTTCAGCCAAAGGCCGTCCCAAAACTCCATAGTTACAAGGTTTCCGAACCATTGATGGGCGAGTTCATGTTGAACAACCTCTGCCACTCGCTGCTTAGTGGCAGCAGAAGCTTTATCCTCATCATAAAGAAGATCAACGACTCGATAGGTAACTAAACCCCAGTTCTCCATGGCTCCAGCGCTAAACAGTCACACGAGCAATCTCTAGAGAGTTACGAGAAGTCTGGAATTGCGACGTTATCCAATTTTGGTAGAGGATATACAATTCCGAAGATTTCAGAAAAGAAATCAAGAGTCTTGGCAGCGAGATCAAGAGCAAACCGAGATTGCTTTTCATAGCCTGCAGTAGCATAAACCCGAACGGGAATTGGTTTTCCATGCTCTCCAGAAGTAAAGGTTTCCACATATTTGAGATCACCAACAATAAATGCCAGAAGCTAAGTCGTCAGTCATTATTAACTGAAGCCAATACATATGTACTCATCAACGGAGTAGTCCGGAAAGTAGTGATCTTCTTCCCTTCGATTTCAGAATCCTTTTCTTCAATGACATCCATGTTACTAAGTGCTACAAGGTTCTTATCACAAATAAGAGATACATCAAAGGTCGCTTTCAGAGCAGGTTCGTCAAAACAAGGCAATGCCCGTCGACAATCTGTCGGTTCCATTTGAGTTGTAGCGAGATATTTCTTCTCCCCAGTGACGTTATCGATGTAGCTTGATCGATAGAAACCGGCCATCTTATCGTTTAACTAAGGATTGTTAAAACGCGTATGCATATGAACAATGTGAATACTTGTCCCGTGAATTTGATAGTTAATTTTGCTTCGCAGCCAGGTTTGAGGGCTTCATCAAAGGTGAATGTGGCTGACTGATCATCATCGAGAAAAGTAATCGAGCTGGAAGTTTGGCTATACTATCAGAATCGAACCAATTGAGTTAAGCCGTACGTATGACCATTCTGCTCAATCTTGACTTTGTGAATCTGAATTTCCGTAGAGTTGCATTTGATAGTGTTGGTAGTCTCATTGACATCAAGAGTAACGACAACAGTTCCGTCATAATCGAATGCTTTGAAATCGGGGTTCAGAGTTAATTTGTAATTTCCTAAGAAAGTCAGGATTCTTCAATTGGGCTCCGAAGTACTTGGTCGAACATTGGTAGGCAGAACTTGTCTCTCTTTTTGTTTGGCGGATAGCATAATTGGTAGTTGTGAATAGCTGGAGTTGGAAGACTTCACCTGTCACTCGAGCAGGTAATTCTGAAGGGGGTTCTATTCTTCCAAACTAGTACATGAAAAATATATAGACCAAGAAGTAGTTACTATATAGTATACCATTAATATAGAACTAGTCTCTGGATGTTCTAACGAGAACTGGACCCGAGCGGTCGTTTTTCCCGAACTGCCTTTATCTTCACTCCTACCTATAGTTAAGTCATCTTTTCCCCTCAAAATAGAAAATATCAAGTACACCATTGATCACATGAGGAGACATAGGATCCCGATTAATTATACCGGAGTGGGAGGTGTACATATTCTTTTAGGGAGTGAAAAGTTTCTTCACGTGTATCCTCTTTTTCTTTGGTATTTTAGAGAAATGGGGATCTATATGTTGAATAATTATAGTGATTTTTTCCTTGAAGATAAGTAACTTGTGTACACTGGTACTTTGTATACATTATTGTCTTCATGAAGACTTGTGGATAGAGAGATACAAGTAATATTCGTTAAGACAGAAAACAATTGTTCTGATACACCTGGAAAACCGCGATACTTGGAAAATCTACCAGCTTCACCACTAAAAATCCATCAGCCACATCACGCCCACCCCAAAAGTTTTATCAAATCCACCCATCATGTCTGTTGCTGAGATTCATGATTCTTTGCTGCCACCCTACCCAGTGGAGATATTTACCCAATCTTCTATCCAAGCATTCCAGTACTATCTTGAGAACCAATCAAAAAATGAGAAGATTCTTAGTGAGATATGGATAACCCAATACTGCAACTTGCTCAATTGGCCAAAGCAACAAGTGGGTGATAAGAAGGTTCTAGGTTCTAGGGGAAAATAAGTACCATGAGCTGTATGGAATAAGAAATACTGTGCTTAAGAAATATTATCTTAATGAGAACTCAAATTTATGCAAAGCTCTTACATTTTGTAGATGCTCAGTGAGGTAGTGGTGAAATGTATAATGGGCTGTTTTACAGGTGGCCAACTGCGAGTGGTGGTAGTGTCGCGGTTTTCCAGGTGTCAATTGATTAGTGTGGGGATCCCCGGAACCCCCACAGCCACCACAGACGGATAACCACCGCCACCGGCAAACGAACCAAGGACATCCTCAAAGCGAGATCGACCTTTCCATCCGCAAGTAGAGCTAGACAGCTCAATAGGGATGTTAGCCGCTCCCTTATCAATGGGAGTGGCCATCCCATTGACCAGCGATCGAACGCGATACCCGCAAGAGGAGCACGGCAGCTCAAAGGAGAAGTCAATCTCGTCCGTGACACCCAGAGCG
>LXFE01000582.1:0-11116 GCA_001929475.1 Neolecta irregularis DAH-3 | reverse complement strand
CCGGCCACCGCCGCCTGTTTCCCGGCCACCGCCTCTTTCCCGACCCCCGCCTCTTTCCCGACTCCCGCGCCGACCGCCGCCTCTTTCCAGACTCCCGTGCCGACCGCCGCCTCTTTCCAGACTCCCGTACTGACGATCCCCTCATCGCACGCCCAAACAGACGCCTGGCCCCGCCCGCTCAAACCATCGGCGCAGTCCAACCTCCCTCAGACACCCTGATCCGCCCAACCATCGCCCAAAATTTAACAGGTCCCTCGCACGCACAATACAAAAGCGCCTCGCTGCCCCGAGAAGAAGACATCGTCTCCGCCCTGCAGCTGTTTGCCTATATCTCAAAATATCCAAACCTTCGTACATATTTCGCTGAATCATACTACATAGACGACCTCTTTTCGGCTCGGTCCCCCTGCTCGGACAACAGAGTTCCCTGCAACATCTTTTCCCTAGTCGAAAAGTTCACCCTGCGCATCCATCCCCAGGAAGTCCAGTACTGGGCTGGCGTCATCATGCGGAACGCCTGCAGGAAAGACGAATCCCGCGGCGGCATCAGACAGTGCGCAAACATGAAATGCGGAAAGTGGGAAGAATACAGCCGCCAGTTTGCAAAGTGTCGCCGATGCAGGTGTCTTGCTCTCCTCTTCCAAAACTAACTATAGACGCACTAAGTATTGCAGCAAGAGCTGCCAGTCGCAAGCATGGCCCGGTCACCGCTGGTGGTGTGTCCAGCGAATCGATGACAGATCAGAATCAACTGCCACTCATGTCCCTTCCATTGCAAACTAGCTTCTATCCCCAAACTAATTCGTCTGTTCTGGTCCATGTCCTTCCATTCAAACTATTTCGTCTTTCATCCCGGCAGCTGGGTTTATCATTAGCGTTGTCGATTTTGGGTACTTGCTTGATCAATGGATGCGTTTCTAAATGATGGTCAAAGGGTTCGTTCTAATCATGATCATGATCATGATGGGGATTCGTTTTCATAATGGGGATTCGTTTTCATGATGTTTGTGTTTGAAGCATAGCTCGTCTTGTTTTCATTGCTTTTCTCTACTCTTTCTACTACCAAGCGGGAGGTTATCGGTTGTTCAATAAACGGCATATATATTTGGTCCAATGTCCTTCCCTTGATCTCTGTCCTTACCCCTTGATCTCTCCCTATCCTATCTCCATCGCCACCTCGTCGCCATCCTTTACCTCTTGATCTCTCCCTATCCTATCTCCATCGCCTACCACCGCCACCCTTTACCCCTTGATCTCTCCCTATCCTATCTCCATCGCCTACCATCGCCATCCTTTACCCCTTGATCTCTCCCTATCCTATCTCCATCGCCTACCACCGCCACCCTTTACCCCTTGATCTCTCCCTATCCTATCTCCACCGCCTACCACCGCCACCCCATGTCTGGCCGACTACAGAATAAAAATTGCATTATTACAGGCGCCGCTGGGTACGGATTTCACTACTTGTCTAAGAATAGTGGAATTGGTATCGAAACCGCTATCCTCTTTGCTTCCCATGGTGCCAAAGTCATCCTATCCGACATCAACCAGAAATCATTGGATATCGCCCTTGCAAAAGTCAAGCATCTCGTTCCACACGCAGTCCTGAAAACACAACATACAGACGTTTCCAAAGAAGCACATGTCAGGGCACTAGTTGCTGCCGCAGAAGAATGGGGAGGCGTCGATGTGTTGTTTAATAACGCCGGTATGTTTTGTGTCTGAGAATTCTGTCAATATTGTCTCTGGTTACGACTAACAAACAAGGCATTATGCATCCACTCGACGGCGACGAGAATACAGACGAGAAAGTCTGGGAGTTGACTCACAATATCAACGTCAAAGGGGTCTGGTTTGGGTGTAAATATGCAATCGCTGCTATGCGAAAACACGGGAGACCAAGCAGTATCATCAACACCGCCAGTGTGGTCGCTCTTGTAGGAAGCGCCGCAAGTCAACTAGCTTGTATATCCTCTTCTTATTCACGCTGAATCTCCAGATACCGCGTCTAAAGGCGCTGTTCTCGCAATGACCCGAGAACTAGCAATCGTCCATGCTCGCCACAACATCCGTCTCAACTCTCTCTGTCCTGGACCTCTAAACACCCCGCTCCTCCAAGCCTTTCTCGATACCCCTGAAAAAGCAAGTCGTCGACTCATCCACCTTCCAATGGGCCGTTTTGGCGAAGCCGTTGAACAGGCGCAGGTAGTCGTATTCTTGGCTAGCGATGAGAGCAGTTACCTAAATGCTGCCGAAATGGCTGTCGATGGCGGAATGACCAGAGCTTATGTTACCAGCGAGGACAAACCGACTGCTGCACCCCAGAATGCTGTTTTTGGAAAGTAAACATACAACTAGGAGTTTGGAGTTTGACGTAAATTATAATAGTGAAAGTATCAATGACGGAACGCGTGATCCCATCTCAATGGCACCAAAAGCTCTTTTAACCTCGGAATGGGAATATACCCAGATCGCAGACCTGAAACCCATAACCCAACTTTTCAATGTTGTTGGAGTAATAGCGGCTCATCGTCCTGTACGTTTATCAAAGGGAACAGGTATTACCAAAACCTGCCGTCTCAATTGATAGACTATAATTGTTCCATGACGATATGCGATCCTACCAGATCTCTGCTTGGAAGCGGCCTCATGTGCCAAATGTTTCGACCAAACCCCAAAGATTTGCCAGATCTGAAAGAAGACGGCGACGTGTTATTTTTACGGTCACTCAGAATACAGCTGCATAACTCGGATAACCAGGGCATCACTACCTGGAACACAGAATGGTGCACCTATTCTCGAAAAGGCTCGAAAACAGTCGGCTTTGTCCTTTCCAAAGAAGAATTATCATATGCCAAAGAACTGTTAAACTGGTGGAAAAACAAAGGCGGAACAATCGCTGCAGCAGGAATACCAGCTTCAGAAATCGCGGCAAAGCCAAAATCAAAAGGCTTCACCCTCGTCAAAGATATACAAGAGTCGCGATTCTACGATATCATGGGAGAAATCGTCAAATTATTCACCGGGAATGGAAATCCAGTCACCATATATATTACCGACTACACATCAAATTCTCTCGTACACAATGTTGAATGGGGCACCCAGCAAAAATGGCAAGGGCCGTATGGGAAATATACGCTGCAAGTGTCAATATGGGACATACACGCAAAAGCCGCACAACAGACGCTCAAAGAAGGTGGATTTTGTTGGATTCGTAATATGAGAGGAAAATTAAATCAAGACGGTCAATTAGAAGGTGCGCTGCATGGAGACCGAACCTACCCTGACCGAATCAACGTCGGTGCTATTAAACCCCACGACTCAAGACTGGGTCCGCTGATTGACCGGAAAAGGAACTATCAGTTACATTTTGAACAGGAGAAAGAGGAATATGAACGGGAAATGCGAAAAAAGGAGGAAGAAATGATTTCATCTGCGATTCCTGGTGAAGGTGTTGCCAACGGTATATCAGCCTTGTCAAGTCGCTGATTTCCAGTTGAATGTGGGTTTAACGAGTGGCCGTTGTTGGATATCGGGGATATCCTGGCTTTGACACCCCACCCTCGCAAGTTTCGCACAAAAGCAAAAGTCATAGATTTTATGCCCGATCATCTCGAAGACTTTTCAGTGCGATCATGTGTTGCTTGCTCGGTGACGTGAGAATAGCAAACAAATTTTGTTCTGAGAGTAGATGGTCGACAGCCCATAAACATCGTTGTCCAAACTGTAGAATAACCACTCATTCAACAACGTGGCAGTTTGCTTTACTGCTGGAAGGGCAGGATCGATGTTGTCTTCCCGTGATTGTAGCCGATGAAGACGCAAGCTATCTTTTGGGAATGGACTCCGTCAGGTGTGTTCTCCCTGAAAAAATCTGACCAGCAGCGTGAGAGACAGTCTTGTAAATCTCTCAAAACTTCGGGAGAAACTATTTCTTCTTTGGGGTACTTTACTTGAACGACGCGGTGAACCAATTCAAGGAATGTGGTTTGAATGTTGTATTAAGGAATACAATATACGCGAGTCGGAAGCGAGTTGTTCAAAGCGAAGATGGAGGATCTTTGATACCAAGATTATCTGACTCTGAAGTTGGATGCTACATATTCGATATGAAGGTTCATTTGTAATTGTCTCCTATTCATTCCTGGTCATCAAGTGTCATTTAGCCATGGACTTTCAAGTACTAACTGTAGCAGAGGGCTAACTATGTGGCAGTTAGTCGTCACAGTAATGATGACGACTATCTTCCACATAGGTGCTATATATACATGACTTCTTAGTGTCTAAGCTATACCTCTCATACGCTGAGGGAACCTCCACTCCCTATACCGATATCCAGGTTTACTCCAAGGGAGCATCTCCGTTACACTAACTATGTCAGGCATCTCTTATATCGGTTCCCCAACCTTGCTTATTTAAAGTGCGACGAGAAAGGGGCTCAAGACATCGCTAGAATTCTAGATTTTCGAAATAGCGCCGCAGTACAAGAAGAAATTCTTTTCGGATTCATGATACCGAGTGACTATTCTTCTCTCCTTCCACTATCGAATCTTGAAATAAGACATCTACAATGACTATATCTTGTCCTCTTTCCGCGCTAAGCTCACCTACTCCGCGGATCATCTTCGCCACCTATTATGCTCTTTGCTTTATTGCTCTTCGTGCCTGCGATATTCGCTGCGTCTGCAGCAGATTGGCGTTCAAGGTCAATTTATCAGATCATGACAGATCGATTCGCCACAACTGAAGAATCGGGCGGGTCTTGTGGAGATCTTGATAATTACTGCGGAGGTACGTTTGAAGCGAATCTACGATTAAGAGACAGGTACATGGAAAGGGATTGAAAATAAATTGTCATACATCCAAGAGATGGGATTTACAGCGATTTGGATTTCCCCTATTAATCAGAATATCGATCAGTCAACCTTTGCCGGCAATGGTTATCATGGGTATACCTTGCTATTTCTTAAAGCTGATAGCTCGTAGCTACTGGCCAAATAACTTTGACGCTCTCAATTCGCACTTTGGATCCAGTGATGATTTGAAATCCCTCGTCTCCGAGGCCCATGCCAGAGGAATGTACGTTATGCTAGATGTCGTGGTCAACCATATGGCATATCCTGCCGATGAAAATGCAGTCGATTACTCCCAACTACAGCCGTTCAACTCGGTCAAGTACTATCACGAATATTGTCCCCTCACGCTCTATTCCACACAAACCCAAATTGAGCAGTGTTGGCTAGAAGGAACTATTGTATCTCTAGCTGATCTCCGATTTGAAGACACCGATGTCGCCGGTCCTCTAAAACAATGGGCGCAGAATGCAATCTCGACCTATGGGGTACACATATTTTGCCAACATGAATGCTGATGACTAGTTCGATGGTCTTAGAATCGATGCCGCCAAGCATGTCAGCAAGGAATTTCTCTCTTCATACAGAGCCTCAGTAGATGTCTTTACCATTGGAGAGGGTATCTGTTATCTGTGAATTTCCTCATATCTAGTCTATTCTGCCGACATTGACTACCTGGCTAGCTACCAAAGATATTTAGATTCAAACCACGACTTTGCAACACAGCAGCTGGTCATTCTGGGTGCGTTTGCTTTTAGTGGGGCCGATATGTCAGCTGCAATGAGCAAAATATCGCAAATCCAGGCTGCATTCCCCGATCCAAGCTTGATGAACACATTTTCTGAAAATCATGACATGTACCGCTTTGCATCTATCAATTCAGATGTCAATGCAAACAAAAATGAAACTTTCTTTTCGTTTCGTAGACTCATCGTTAGGTTGTCGCGTTCACAATCCTAAGTGATGGTATACCCACGATATTTTATGGTCAAGAGCAAAGCTTTACAGGAAACAATGCGCCCTCAAACAGGTATCGTGGCTCTTTTCTTTGCTAAGGATCAGACAAGTTCTTTGGACTTCTGGGTACTCCACTTCTGCTCCATTATACAGTTTTATTGCTACATGCAACCAGTTGAGAAACTATCTAGCATATGCCGATTCGAGCCACCTCACAACAGATATGAAGCTTCTCAAGGCGGATAAACATGACTCTGCCATTCAGAAAAAGAATTTGCTCTTGGTTCTTACAAATAGTGGTTCGACAGCCGCATCCACTACCTTTAGCTTTGAAAGTGAATTTTCACAGGGCACAACGTTGGTCGAAGTTGTTGCTTGTAACGAGATTACTGTTGGATACAATGGTTCTGTCACGGTCTCAATGCAGAATGGTCTGCCGAGAATATTTGTCAACAAGAGTGCTATAAGAGGAAGTGGCATTTGCAGCAACTGATTTCTTCGTACTTATTGACTATATAAAGGAAATAGAACCCAAGATGACTTTATAAAAGCATTGTGGGAAAGTCTACAGATATATACAAGTACACTGGACTGCTGTTCCTATCATTACCGGCTTCAAAAAGAAATTTTCACTTATCGCCATACATCGGATCCTTTGCAGATGTCGAATTCTGAAAAGTCAGCTATAACTTGGTCAATGCACTATAAGATACCTCCGTTGTCGTGTTCTGTTGCATCTGGAATTCCTTCTCTTGCTCAATAAACCCTCGCTCTTCTTCTGATATCAATGCCAAAGGAACTAGAAATAAGGCCGTTGTCGAAAGAACCCACAGTGTCCGACTAATCACCACCATTGCAGTGCTCGCAAAAACACTGCTTTTCGAGAAAGCTCCTTGAACCCGAGTTCGGTTTGACGGGGATACCATATCTTTCAAAGCGGTAATCCGTTCTGCAAGAGTTTCGCGGGAAGGATTAAAGTCTACTTCAGACACAGCGTCGTTAATGCTTTCTTCTTCATTTGAGGAAACATCAGTGTAATCATCATCATTCTCGTGTCCGGCATCCACAAAAGATTCATCTGTAACGTCATGCAAAACCACCATGGTGAACAGTGAGAGTGTTGGTGTTGGCGTAAATTTTCCCACAAAAGCCCGATTCGATCCCAGTGAATATACATGAATTGGACGAAAATAACAGAAATCTATCACAAGATATAATTTAGATATTATATCCCCCCCTACGATTTGTTTTGGTGCATTATCGTTTTGGGGGGTTCGAACTACAAAAGTTGGTTTTGGTTTCCTAGCTTAGATTCACGACGATGGTTTGGAATTGGTCCATTATTTCTGCAGCAGCACTCTTCTCCTCTTCTATCTCTGCTTCAAATGTCATAGACTTGACTTTGGACAATTTTGATCAAGTATAATAATCTATTCGGGCCTTTTGTTCAGTATTTCAAAGGTTATCGGGAAAGGAATACCAGCTTTAGTTGAGTTTTATGCGCCATGGTATGCTATTACGCGGATATAAAATTCTGAATGTCAAGGTGTGGGCATTGCAAGAATTTGGCTCGTAAGAATTCACCCAATATCCTCTAACAGAAAGCTACTTTTGAGCAGCTCGCTGACGAGTTCGTGCACGCAAAAGGTAATCGGGACGTTTATCTCCAACTAATCAGCCAGACAAAGTTATTGTCGCCAAAGTTGATGCAGATCAACACAAGGATCTTGGTAAAAGATTTGGAATCAAGGGCTTTCCGACCCTGAAGGTACTTTTATGAGGAGTCCATTCGTTCAAACTACAGTGGTTTGATAATTCTGCCAAAGATCCTCAAGACTACGACAAAGGACGTGACTTTGAGTCTCTTTCACAATTTATCATGGAACGCGCTGGCGTAAAAATTAAACCGAAACAAACATCTCGGAGTGAAGTGATAATTTTGACTGACGAGAACTTTTATTCAATTGTGATGGATCCCCAAAAGGATGGTAAGCTTTTGTATTGATTACTTTTGGCTTACGCAAAGTTTTTGTAAAGTTCTATACGACATGGTCTTTATTTTGGAAAATAATCCTGATTTCCTAGGTGTGGACATTGCCAAAAGTTGGCTCCTGAATATGACAACCTCGCTAACGACATGATTGGAGAGCCTAATGTACTCGACCTGTCTTTTCCATCTAATGAATTTAGATTGTCATTGCCAAAGTTGATTGTACTGTTCACACAGCCCTGTGTGAACAGCATGGAGTTCAGGGATATCCAACACTCAAATGTATACTTTTCATTGCCCTTTTTGAGTTGACAAAGTGTAGTTTTTCCACGAGGCCCCTCAAAGACTCCTGTTGGCTATTCTGGAGAGCGAACAGAAGCGGGCATTCTTTCTTTCATCAATGCAAATGCTGGTACAAACCGACAGATCGGTGGTACCCTTGGGTCGCAAGCCGGCCGTATAGCTGAACTAGATGAACTTGCCACAATATTTATGGAGACAAAAAGTAAGGATATTATCTCTGAAGCAAAAAAGGTTTCAGAGAACAATCCCAGCAGGTATATGTATGATATACATGACTACTCACTCTAGTCATGCGAATTATTATCTAAAGGTCTTTGAAAAGATCACGACCAAACCCTCGTATGTCAACGACGAAGGATTACGGCTCGACAATATTCTCGCAAAAGGTAGTTTGGCACTTTCCAAGTAAGTCATCACAGCTGTTTTTGTTTGTTCATCAGGATAGGGCCGATGATTTCCAAGTCAGAAGAAATATTCTCAAGGCGTTTGAAGTATTCGAGTCAGAGAAGCCTGCAAAGGATGAGTTGTAGTGATAACTTGTACGAGATCCACATTGGCTTAACGACTGAAACCCTTTAAAATACATTCAGATATTCTTCAATTACAAGTTGAGCTCAAGATATCTTCCCAAAGCCAACATTCTGAACTACATTGCCTTAAATCAGTATCAAGGGCACGAAGCCTTACCTCTTCAACTGTGAATCCTTTCATTATTTAAGCTCTAAGCCTTTTCTTTTTCGCTAGGCAACGGCTCATCGCCAAAAGATTCCTCCAATTTCTGAAGTTTTGTGTGAATATCGTCCACTAATGATGTGAGATTGTTCTAGTAAAAATGGTGACATTTGGCTTGCAAATCTTTTGACATGCCTTGTATCTTGATTTGCTGTTGCATTCTCAGCATCTACACGGCATTTCAGGGATTTATACGAGTTGATCCAGCATGTCGTCGGTCTAGATAGTTATCAATCGAATATCAGATATAAATGGTACAATTGACCTTTGCTCTACTGCTCCGCCTTGTTCCGTTGGTGCTTCTGTTGTAGATGTCACTGCTTCTTTTGCTGTGTCCATATGGTAAATTTGATTGGTTTGGCTAATGCGAACAGGTGATAACAACTTTGAAGCGCCCATTCAACGATGTCACGTGTTGATATCTCGAAGAAAAATCTCGGCACAGCTACATCTTGATTTTTTCGATATTAATTTGACATACCATGGTCAAAGTCGGCGTATTGAAGTCGGCGCTGAAAAGACACATTGAAGAACAGAAAGGACAGAAAGTCAAGAATAGTCGGGCAAAAAAGTTGCAGATAGCTGAAAATTCTACGAATCAAGATCGGGATAACGCTGAGGCCCCTCAACTCGTACACGTAGAAGCAGAAAAAGATTTTGAAGATAATTCCTCGGAAAATGATGAAGAAGTGGAAAGCGAGGGAGAAGAAATGGCTTTATCTGATGCCGACTCGTTGATTTTGAATGCGAACGACGATGTGGATATCGTGCCTTACCAACGCATGACTATCAATAACCGCTCTGCTCTTGCTCAGAAATATAAATCGATATGTCGTCCATACTCTTCCCTCAAATTTTCAGATCACCAAGTTGTTATCTCTTCGGAAGCTGTAAATATAAAGGATGTAAACGACGATCTTTCAAGAGAACTTGCATTCTATAAGCAGGCCCTCGAGGCTGCGCAAAATGGAAAGAAATTATTTGTTAACGAAGGCGTCCCTTTTACAAGGCCTACAGATTATTTTGCAGAAATGTTGAAGACAGATCAACATATGGACAAAGTATTCGCTGCGTTCAAAATCACATTTGCTAACTCCAGGTCAAAAATAAACTTGTGGAAGATGCAACAGCAAAGAAGGCTTCAGAAACAGCAAGGAAACAGCGCGATCTGAAGAAATTCGGTAAGCAAGTACAAATGGCCAAACTTCAAGAACGGGAGAAATCCAAGAAAGATACGCTCGACAAAATCAAAACGCTCAAGAGAAGTATGCCAACCCAGTGGATGCTTTGTTACTCACTATTTAGAACGCGGAGGCGAAGACCTTACTACAAACGATGATTTTGATGTTGCTCTTGACACAGCAAGTAAGAAGGAGGAGAAGAAAAGACCAAAAGTGTCACGTAAAAAACGAGACGAAAAGTTTGGGTTCGGAGGGAAGAAGAGGTATAGCAAAAGCAATGATGCAAAAAGTAGCGGCGATATTGATGGGTTCTCAGTGAAGAAAATGAAAGGTACGGGACCAAAGAAAGCTGGCGGTGTTAAGAAACGGCTTGGAAAGAGTAGGAGGGCTAAGAATTAGATTTCGATTTATGAGGCATTCATCATGGCACAGTTTCATTATGCCCATACCATTATGCCGATACTTGGATCTGATGCCAAGTAACATATTCACTTTCAGAGGACATGGGGTCAATCATTGATCTTACACAGGGTTATTTAAATATGCTTGGAGACCTGTAGTCAGACTTGGACTTGACCAGGTTGTTGCATCATTCAATGCATACATCCAAATGGCCTTTGAGGATTGCTCCCCTTCATGTTTTATTTATTTTCCGCTAT
The DNA here is from genome assembly GCA_001929475.1 of Neolecta irregularis DAH-3. NCBI lineage: Eukaryota > Fungi > Ascomycota > Neolectomycetes > Neolectales > Neolectaceae > Neolecta > Neolecta irregularis. The sequence continues at coordinate 441 of LXFE01000582.1, read as the reverse complement.
TCATCATGCTTGAAAGAAGGCCTCATGGGCAGCTTTGGCTCCTCCTTCACCATTCGATTGCATTCACTGAGTTTCAGCCTCCTTTTGCTACTATCTCATCTTAGTTTCCTCGATGGAGGTGCAAGATCGGTCATATTCCAGTTTTCGTTTTCTGTTTATGATCTGAGTTGAATCATCGTATTATTTGATTCTTGCATTGATCGTCTGGAATGGATGAACTCATTCTTCACACTACATTGTGCTGAAGTGCCAAAACGCCACACCGCCCTTAATCAGGCCATCACACCACTTCCGATGGCTTAGAACATATCTTTTCTCTTTGCCTGCTTCCATGCTCCTTTGAACCTGGACATTCCTGAACACCGCCATCATCTATCACATTGCAGTCAATTCTCGAGTCCAAAATCTATAAAATGGCCTGCTGTTCGCTCTTCTTCCTCC
>LXFE01004155.1:0-23322 GCA_001929475.1 Neolecta irregularis DAH-3 | reverse complement strand
TCAATGATAATATGATTTCAAATTTCAATATACTGATTGAATTGATTGACAAGTATCAACTCAATTGATTGACAGGTATCAACTCAATTCAATCAATCTGTAGTATACAGGCATGTTTGTCAATTCAATTGATACAATTGTCAATATTGAATTGATTGATAATATGAATGTATCACCTGACAACAGTGTAAGAGACAGTGCAGTGTCAGCAACAATAGAAATGCCAACCACCACCACTGGTGTAACATTACACAATGCTGTACAATATAGTACAACATAAGACAAAGCAAAAGAAATGTAGTAAGCAGATAGGAGTTTATGTGCTTACATGGACACACTGGTTAAGAGCACCTTACATTTTTCTGTGCCTTCTTCCTCAATTTCAATTTTCTTTTGTGAGGCAACAATCTTCCCTGAAAGCCACCTCAGACGGTCTTCAACTCCTTTAACATCCACAAGGCGTTTTATTTCATCCTCATACTTGGACATTTTTTCGTTCTCGACTTTAATGCGTTTTAAGTGGGTGTCGAGATCGTTCTTCGCGGCATATATGTGATCGGCAAGGATTTTATTAAACGCAGAAAGCAAAATAGGTCTGCCGGGATAGATTTCAGATGGCCGGCCTAACGTTAGTTGAAATTTGATTATCCTAGAACACCGTTCTCATTGCTTATTGAAATGAACTCTGAGCGCTCAAGAGTGTGAAGTACTGATTCATCAAGTAATGAGTCGAGAAGAACTTCGTAGTATCCCACCTTTGTCGTCAGCGATAGGTCCTCGATATCACGGGTACCCTTTTTCCTCTTGCTAGCAATTTCATCAATACCCAAGCTTGCTCTTTATTCCATTCCTTGCCTGCAGAGAAATAAACCTTCAGAACATCTGTCACTGTATTCTGGACAACAACGTCCACTGCAGCTATTTCATTCAGTTAAAGATATCAGCCTGCTTTACCGTCCGGCGGAATTCCCGAATTGATTCTCCTCACAACATCATCCAAATCAGTCAATCGACCACCGAGTTTCTCTATTCCTTTGACTTTGATATCCCCGATCCTTCTCCAGACATATTGTTTCGCAGTTTCCTCGTCAACATCGCTTAAAGTAATTGTATTGATGGCTTTGCCTGGCAAAGCTGAAATTTCAATTGATGGGTAAAATCAGGACACTACCTTCGGCAAGGTTCTTCTCACTTCCGACATCACTTAGAACGACAACGTTCGCGACACCTGAATTTACGAGACCAGCAGCCCATGTGGCAAGATGTTTCTCCACAACACCTTCTGAGGTAAAATTATCGATAATGACAATCGGACGCTCTGACGGATGGGACTTCCGATTAGTTCAAGGACAACTTGGAGATTCATTCCAATAGCCACTCTTCATCACTATTGCCTTTCACCTTATGTTTCAAAGCAATTTTTGCAAGAGAGTTAGTTGTGGCGTTAAGAATTTTCCGAATTTGAGTGTCAAGAGTCTCAGTAAACCCAGCTTTCTCCCCAACAAGACCTATCATATTAACGTGATGAAATCCCTGTTTCAATGCTACCTTGAGTTGCCAGATCAACCATACTTGATATTGAATTGAGCCAACCGAAGACAGGAAAATATCCGGTCTGTGAAGCAAGAATGTTGATTGTCGATTTGTCCGAATGCGTCGCGTGGAGTGGTTGACAGTCAATTAATAGAGTGCTAGATGGTCAAGTAATCCAGACTGAAGTCGTACTTTCTCCGCTTATCGATGATATCATTCATTAACTCGCGCTTGCCGCTACCCTTTGGTCCTTCAATGACAACGAAACTGCCTTGATTCTCAGCAATTTAGATGGAAGGGATTGCTCACCCAAGGGCTCATTCATCCACCCTTCAACTTTATCGACGTCCACCTTACGTTCAACGAAGAAGGTTTCTTCTCTATGCCTCCGATTTAGCATAAGATCGACAGTATTTTTCTTAACCCAATCCCAATGTTTACCCCATGTATTTTCTATCTTTTGCGTGACAAAGAATTCTCGAATCGGATCAAATACAGCTACAGTTATTGCAGCTAGAACTGCACCGGCAACAGGTATTGTAATTCGCGGATGTGAGAATATCCAATCTTTGACTGAACGGAAGCGGTTTATCGGCGCGTAAAATATCGATAGACGGGCCGAAGGAGTCGAGTAGCCGTGTAGACAATTTTTTGCAGCTGTTGCACTACGAAGACGGAGAAAGTACAAAAGTGCAAATCCTTGACCAGGGACGATATCGGATAAAGGTCCATATTTACGGAACAGCTCGGCTTCAACACAAGAATGACCAGAGTGCATACCGAATACAACTCCTCCTCGCTCAAACCTGGTCCCTTAAATTCTACTCTCAAGCGTCTGGCCTGGAACCGATGAAGGTCTTCGATCCATGGGTTTCCCTCCACGAGAAATGATCGGATCTTTTGTAGTGGATTGAACCATGGACGGATATCCTGTTTCTCTAAATACTCCTGGACCCTTTGCTCCAATTCCCCAGCAGACATCCCTCTCGGTACTCTGAGTTCAACAAATGCACCACCATCCTTTTTTAGCGGCGTGATTTTTAAAACTTCTAAAAACAAGTCTTTCGGGAGACACTGACGAGCCAGGTAGTCGGTGTTTACAAAAAGCTGTCGAACGTCGTAGAAAGAGAATCGTAAAGGGTATATGTTATCGAGAAATATCGTTGATGTGTTTGCTGTGGAGGTGAATGATAATGTACCATTCAAGCGCACCCTCGTGGAGATGAACGGTGGACGAACTCTTTCAATTTGGCGGAGCATTTCCCCATAGAAGAGCCTCGAAGCGCCTGCTTGAGTGATATGATATTGTCGAATTAGAAACAGTGAGGTAGGTCTGCTGTCAATTTTTGGAGGTTAGTTCCTGACGTCATTGAGATACAAATTCTTGTTTTATCGTCTAGTTCACTGTGTCCACTAACCGCCATACAATCTAACAGCCTGCCAGAACACTCTCCAGGTGGATGGTTTGGATCTCTTGGTGAAGGCGGGTGCCATAAAAACCCATCCACCGACCCGCCGGCGGGCGGTTCAGATTTCTCCGGCGGGCGGGTGGGCACACTAGTCCAGTTAGCCTAAGACTGCCGCTGTCTCATGAACATATATGGCAAATTGATATTCAGAATAAATATATACAAACAAATATGACGAGAAAATAATACGAGAAAATAAACCCAATTCTCCAGAACTGTGCCACGCGGTTTATTTTCACAGGAGCTAGGTACGGTCTTTTCAAAGCTCGTTACTGGGATATCTGACATTTTCCGCATAGATGAAGTTTTCCTTGATGCTTCGGACACTGACAAATCTGCTCAACAGGCCTGCACTTCCAGCTTTGTCATTTGTTCCGGAAGCTCTAGCTCCACCAAACCTGCTCGGTCAAGCTAAAAGCCCCAAAATAATTATCACTCACGGTTGCTGACCAACAACAGCTCCAGTGCATTTGTCATTGATATAAAAGTTCCCGGCAGCATATCGCAATTTCGCTGAAATCTTTTCAATGGCAGCTCGATCCTGGGCAAAGACACTTCCGGTAAGTGCGTATTTACTTTCCTGGTCAATATGAGCCAAAACTGTGTCGATATCGGGATCAGGGTAGACATAAACACCCAATACTGGCCCGAAATACTCCTCTTGAAGCATTCGATGATGAATATTATTGACTTTGAAAACTGTTGGATGGATGAAATAACCCTTGCTTTTATCGTCTTTACATCAGCGTTAGCTGGGTCAGAGGACGCACGTTTTCCACCCGTGATCAGTTCGAGTTCGGGATCCAGCTTGCCATTGTCAATTACGGTTGACAATTTATCAAATGCAGATTCGTGAATGACTGGGCCAACGAATGTAACCCAATCACAGGGATTTCCCACTTGTAGTTTCTCTGTCTCTTCTTTGAGTAGTTTAGAAAATTTTGGCCAGAGGGTTTCGGGAACATAGACTCTTGAACAAGCCGAGCATTTTTGACCTAATTTTAACGTTTGTCTTGCAGAAATGTAAATACCTTGATATTCAAATGCTCCTCGAACAGTAGCAACAACAGCATTGGTGACATCAGCAGATGAATCAATGAGGTGAAAATCCTTTCCACCTGTCTCTCCCACAATCCGAGGATAACTCTTGTACAGATCAATATTTGCAGCAATTTTCTTCCAAAGCATTTTGAAAATATTGGTCGAACCGGTAAAATGCAACCCCACGAAATCGGGACTCCGAAGAACTTCATTAGTGATGCTTTGAGCGTCTCCCGGGAGAAACTGGATCACGCCCCTTGGCAAGCCCGCTTCCATAAGGATCTTGTGAACAAGATAGTTGGACAATACGGCGCTTGGGGAGGGTTTCCAGATTACTACATTCCCCAGGAGCGCAGGAGCGCAGGAAAGATTTCCACCAATTGCCGTGAAGTTGAAGGGCGATACTGCATAGATGAAACCTTCAAGAGGCCGGTACTCGGAACGACTACAAATCAGCCTGCGACAGTTACGGAGACTTTACTTCCAGATGCCAGTGCTATTCATGGGCGGCTGGGTTGCGTAGAGCTCCTGCGCATATTTGCAGTTGAATCGAAGAAAGTCGATCAGCTGGCTCATAAGCAAGAGTGTATAGACGAGTGTACTTCAGCAGCAGCATCGATTTCACCCTGCCAGGCATTCTTTCCCTGCCCGAGCATAGTTGCAGCAATAATGTCCATTCGATATTTAGTGGAGACAAGGTCTGCAGCCTTTAGGAATATTGCGGCTCTCGCATGAAATGGCATTTTTTCCCAATCGTTCTTTGCTTCGAGAGCGCCTTTTATGGCTGCCCGAACGAGATCCATTGACGCAAGCGCGTAAGTGCAAACGGTCTGCGCGTGGTTCGCAGGGTTCTTTTGGGCGGCTTCAGTAGTCCCTTTGACTTCTTCTCCGTTGATAACAAGAGGGACATGCGGAATATTAGAAGCGAGCTTTGCAAGAGCAGTAGCGAGAGTTACTCGTTCAGCGGAAGCTGGCAAAAAGTGTTTCTACAGGTAAGTTCCACCGCCCTCATTTGCTATACGTTTGGCTCGTTGTCGACTTCTGGCAATTGATACGCTGCAAGGCTGGCCATGAGGATTGAATGTAGTAGAATAAGAAAATGTGCCCGTGGATGAAATTGCGGAAGTCACGAGATGAGGGACGAGCTAATGGGTAATTGATAATAATTAACTGTTTAACCTAATTCATCCATATCAATCTCTATACGAATCATGGTTACAGTCAAGGGAAGATATTAAAAATCATAGCCTTAAGCCTGTTGAAATATTGTCAGTCTAAGCCAGCAACGGCTGAACTGACCACGCCAAAAAATGCCTTCAGTACCCTTGGAACTGAAGAAAGCTAATAACTGCTACGCATGAAGGAGCAAATGAGATAAGTCCGATAACATCAGTGTAAATTGCAATATGAAGCCAATATTTGGAATTACGCACTCTGTGCCGAAGCTTGTGCAATCTTTTCCCTCAATACCTAGAATTCAATCTCTAAATCGCACCAAAGGCATACTTGAGTTACTATGCCTCCATTTTGAGCTTTGGAGTCCAGAATTCTCTCTATTTCTGATAGACTTTTTTCCACATATTCGACCTTTCCTTTGTAGAATTCCATCGCCTTCGCAGCGGTCTTATGGCTCAGCAACTCTCTCAGAGTAGACAATAGTACCATATCGACATGATATCCTGTCCCAAGGTCTACATTGACCATTTCGGTATTTTTTATCTTCCCCGGTACATATAAACTAACGGTCAACGGAACCAAAATTTCTTTCCCTATTCATAAGAGATTTATTATTTTAATGAGTTGAAACCTTCATTTTCCTTCTTTGAAGTTATTTCTACAGCATTCTGGCACTCAATGAACCGATTGCGAGCCGTTCTTAGTGTGGTATATGATTGTGTTAATTGTTCAATTTCCAGATCTAGCTGCCGTTTCACGTCTTTCAATTCCTCTGAATTCAATGAAGTGAGATCGACTGATAGTTAGACTTCACGAAGATTCATAAGTAATACCCGGCTTTGGTGAAGTAGCCATCGCAACTTGATGGAAATTGTTTTGAAACTCCGACTCAACTCTTCAACTCTGTATCGACCTTCTGTGATGCTTTCCGTGGGTGTAACGGAAGCACGCGATCCCAAGGTAAGATCTTCAAGATGGTCTTGCATTAAATATCAGGAATTAATCAGTCGGTCTGCTTTACGAACCAGAGAAGTGTTTGGAAATGAATACGCCGGAACCTTAGCCTCCCCTTTGGAAGCCAGGTGGAGTACCCTCTAAGCGAATCAACTAATAAGCTTAGCCAGAAAACTTCTTTGACCGTCAGAATGAGGGCAGAATACGATAGTGTTCGAGAATTACCGCCTCACCTTGCTGCAAAGCTTCCTGGAGCCAAAAAGCAAAGTGGATCTATGCCTTCATCCGACCCCACGCAGAAACTTATTCAAGGGATTCCCCCTCCGACTTCGTCTTTATCAATATCTCAAGCTCTTACTCTCAGATCCAAGTTATCAAACGGAATGTCGAATGGCGCTGGTGCCCTAATTGATAATCGTGCTCAACCTTCCTCAGCCTTGATTAGGCGCCAAAACGTTCAACCTATCAAACCAGAATGGCACGCTCCGTGGAAACTGATGAGAGTTATCAGCGGTCATTTGGGGTGGGTGAGAAGCGTTGCCGTGGAACCTGGAAATCAGTGGTTTTGTACTGGCGCCGGCGACCGGACCATCAAGGTAAAATCTTCTTTCTCAGTAATGCTCATTACCTGCAAGATTTGGGATTTGGCCTCTGGGACGTTGAAACTTTCATTGACAGGCCATATTTCGACAGTTCGCGGATTGGCTGTTTCTTCTCGTCATCCTTATCTGTTTTCCTGCGGCGAAGATAAAATGATCAAATGTTATGATCTCGAACAGAATAAAGTAATTCGACATTATCACGGCCACCTAAGCGGTGTCTACTCCCTATCGTTACATCCAACATTAGATATTTTGGTGACATCAGGACGTGATGCTGTTGCGAGAGTGTGGGACATAAGAACACGACAGAATATTCATGTTTTGGGTGGCCACACCGGTACTGTCAGTGATGTGAAATGCCAGGAAGGTATTGCTTTTATCCTCTTCCCCTTGAATTTTCGTTAAATGTTATAGCCGACCCTCAAGTCATCACGGGATCCATGGATTCGACGATACGTTTATGGGATCTCGCTGCCGGAAAATCAATGGCTGTTTTGACACATCACAAAAAGTCTGTACGCGCATTAGCTTTACATCCCAACGAATTCACTTTCGCCTCTGGAAGCGCTGATAACGTTAAACAGTGGAAATGTCCCGAAGGCACTTTTATGCAAAATTTTGAGGGTCATAATGCTATTGTCAATACCCTTTCTATAAATTCTGATAATGTTTTGTTTTCTGGAGGTATTTTGTTTGTTTACTGATCAAACTGATGAATTAGCTGACAATGGGTCGATGTGTTTCTACGATTGGAAAAGCGGATACAAATATCAGAGTCTCGAAACTACTGTTCAACCTGGATCTCTTGAAGCTGAAGCCGGTATTTTCGCTAGTACATTTGATAAAACCGGATTAAGGTATTTCACTTCTAAAGATAAATTTGGTCTGATCCATAGATTGATAACTTGTGAGGCGGATAAAACCATCAAGATTTGGAAACAAGATGAAAACGCTACGGAGGAGACGCACCCTATTGAATGGGCACCTACGCTATCTAGACGAAAATTTTAGATATAAGGGGTATCAGTACTAAGGTCGTAAGAGATGGTCACATATTTAATCCTTTTTCTTTTTCCGTGTAACACATTATCATCGTCAATAGTGCCTCTTGCCACGACTCGATTGCTCTCTTACAATATAATCCACTAATGACTATGATCTCTCGATTAAAGATTCCTACAACTACGTTTATAGATTTTAATTAAATTGTAGCGAACTTTTAAATTAGGGCAAGCCTTCATAGCAGAAACCCCGTATGACGAGGCTGTCAAAGCTAAGATTGAGGATATGAACCCCAATGCAGTGTATTCCATGACGGCTAGTTCGATTCATTTCTGCGAGATACCATATGACTAATCTTGAGGGTGACAAATGCTTGAGTCCTTCCCTGTCGTGGCTTGAAAATATCCCCAAGGATTGAGTAAAACTTGATGTCCTTCCCTGGGGATGATATATCGATACAAAATATTGGCATTCTAACCTTGGAGAATGCACTTTTATCCTAGAAAGTAACGTATTGATGGAACAAAATGCCTTAGTATGCTAATTTTCCGGTAACTCAAAATTGGCATGGTGTGTTTATAAGTACTGGTCTGTCCGGTCATCGAGGCTCTCAAGATATATTCTAGAGGTAGGATTTCCAGCTCATTCAGTATCTCGGACGACTTTTTGCTTTTCTTTGCTGACTGCAAGGTGCGGCTAAACTCAAATCCCGGATCTCCGAAGGTCTGATAGGAAGTTAAGAGTTCCGGCCAATAAAACGGCGGAAATCTTATAATTGGAACAGATAGATACAACCACGCATCCGCGGAGGACTCGCCCGGATTTCATGTCAAACAAGCTCTATCAGAAATTCAGAGCATTGAAGAAAGGGCTTGTTTGTGCAAATCAACAAACAGTCATTCAGGGTATTTTAGAACGGCTGCTGAAGTTTTTCAAGGAAAAGTGAAATTTGTACTTGTCCATCTAAAGAATAAGGTCCCAAGATGTTCGGACGAGGATATCGGCACGAAGGAATGCAACTGTACAGTTTTGTCGGCATCCTAGTGGTATTAGACTGCTTTCCTAATCATATACATAGCTACCATACGGAAAATAATTAAACACCTGTTGCCGCAGTTAAAGTAATCCTGTTTGGTATTTGATTACAATCTCCAGATGATCAGGTTGTTGAGACGGGTTACCCGGTGAGTCGATAGCCGCCCGCTTTTCTTGAACATCTAATAAATGTCAGACTCAGAACCCGCGATATCAATACCGAATCGCATACAATCACTAAGACAAATATGGCAGCTCTCTGCATTTGCACAGTTCATGTGGACCTTTAGCGAAGCCATTACGTCTGAGGATTTTGATTACGATGTGAGTTTACATGTTTTGATCAGATATTAACTTAATAGGATTTTGAATCGGCGATCGTCCAAGACAATATCGAATATTTGCTGGATTTACGTTTGATCCTGTTGAAACGCGTGTCTTCTAATCGGCATTTGAGGTACGTAGAAGATTGCTATCTTGTTCCTGATATAGTCTGGAAAATGCCGACGAGTATACAAGGCGACAGTTTCTCGCAAAAAAGCCATCAGAAAACCCCTTCAGTGATGATATCCAACCAAAATCCTTTTCTTCACTCTCTGATTTTCATAAAGCACGCCCTTCTATGTTATGCACGGACTAAGACCTCCAGATAAACGTTCTCTGGCGACTTTGCGAATGGCAACTTTGGAACGCGGAAAGGTTCCAGGAGCGAATGTCCGGTATCGAAAACCGAGAGGATGTATGGGCAAGTTTTGTCTATTCGACGTAGGACTAATTCTCAGCGCGTGGATACTATCGGTTACGATAACAAAGGATATATGTATTACATCCTTGATAACAGCTATATGTACCGCGCCCCTGATCCCGAATTTCCCTATCGACACTCTAAAAAACGCAAACGCGGACAAACCGTCTCCGAGGAATCAGAACTAGCTCCCATGAGTGACACGTGGGAATGCGTTGCGACGACGGTTGAAGAATATGATAAATTCATCCTTGGACTAAATCAAACAAAAGGAGACGAAAAGAAACTCTATATTTATCTAACTGAGGAGGCAATACCCGAAATTACTCAAGTGATTGAAAATCGACGTATAGAGAAGAAAACGAAGCAGGAAGAACAGGCAATGGCAAATTTCCTGACTCCATTCCGTGAACGCTCATCTCGAATATTTGCTCGTGATGCAGCCCGGAAAGAACAGGAGGAGAAGGAAGCCCAGGAAGTGAAAGAACACGACTATACCATCAAGAAAAGTCGCCGTGATGGGTCTGGGAAAGTAATCAAACCTCCAATAACCAGAGAACAACGACTTCGGGAAAGAGAATTGCGGATAATGAGGCAGGAAAGCGTTGGAGCTTCCACTGGGAACGAAGATGATGCTGCAAGCCCACCAAGGGAAGCAGCTACTCCTCTCTTAGTTCAGCCTAAGGATAGTGAGGGCGATTGGGAATTCAATTGCATATGTGGTGTGAAAGGAGAAAACTTTGTATGACCCTGTGCTCTATTTAGAATTGACTTCTCAGGATGATGGAACTCTAAGTGTTGCATGCGAAGAATGTAACATGTGGCAGCATGTAGAATGTCAAGGTCAAGAAGTTGAAATTGCAATTCGAAAGCACCAGGCTGATTATCTTTGTTTTCGATGTAGTAAAAGTGGAAAACCTGAGATTGTTGCGCCAAAAGAATCGAAAGACGATGATGACTATGAAGAAATTGAGGAGGAAGAGCCGGAACCATACGAAATAGAAGTTGACGAGGAAAGTGATCAGGATTACCGAGGACGAAAAAGTCAACGCAGCTCACCAAAAAGGCGTCCAAAAACGACAACACAAAGTTCATTCCTGGACAACCGGCCCGTATTCGGTGGGTATATCCAACAACCTGCAAATACAGCTTCATCTCCACGACCCCCAACTTATGCTATGCAGAATTACGCGATATATATTCAACAGCAACAGGCGATCCTGGCTCATCAGCGGTATCTCCAGTCTCAAGGATATCATCAGGGGTTTAACAATCAATCTCCGATCCGGCCAAATGGTCATTTCATCATTCCTCAAAATGCTCAGTTCCCTCTTCAACAAGGCTCTGTCCCTTACCATATCCGACCATATAGTTATCCTGCTCAGATGAGTAACCCGTACCCCTATCAACAAGCCAATCAACATGGCCCTCGACCGAATCCTCAAGCTCCACAAGCTCCACAAGCTCGAGATCCATTTCCTCCACATCCCGCCACTCCCCTGTCACCTCATGTATCTCCAGCAAACAGAAACTGCTATCCTACTCAACAGCCACCTCGTCCTCCATATTCAGTTCCTTCCCTGCAGCAACAGCAATTTCACTTGTACCAACAGCAACCCATGATGCATTCTCTTCAGCAACACCTTTCCAGACCGTTACAGATCAAGCAATATAACCCTGGAACCCAGAATTCCCATCAAGAAGCACATTCAGGGCAATGGAAAGGCTCAATGCCAGAAGAACTGACCAAGGAGAGCATCAAGAGGGATCTGTTGGGCGGAGACACAGAAGATATTTAATGGGGCGCTCTTTGATTTTCGCGGTTGCTTTTGGAGGAGTTGATGTCGCCATTTATGTTGTTTTTGTATGTAAGTAAATTCCCATAAGTGTCAAAAGTTTGTACTGACATCGATGGCATGAGATTATGCAAATCCTGGCAACCAACTTGTATTCGCTAAAGATAAAGCCTTAAGTATCTTTCTACAAAATACATTGCATGCACCTATCAGGCATACCTAAGATCTACAACATCCATTTTGGTCATGAATCTGGCTGAGGCATAAAGAGGCAGTTAAAAAGAAATTTCAAATTTCATGTTTTTCAATTTCATGAAATTATTTTCATGGTGCTGCAAAATGGGTCCTAAATATTCACCTGCACATGATCACCGCCAATTATTCATGAACAAAATACCCAAGCCAATATGTCATAACTCGGAAGATTAGACGAATAGTTTAATGTGTGAAACAAATATAGAGAAGTGTCTGAACCAAACAGAACATGAGCCTATAGTCCTTCGATAGGGCAAAAGTCATTTACATCATGCGCAAGACAAAGTATTTCAGTTACTCTCCAGCCTTCCTCTACCCAAACGTCGAACAACAGCCCACTCTTCAGGTTTCGCAAATTCTTGACCCGCAATTTCTGGATCAATGTCGTACAAAGTAACTCGGCCATCCAATCCGCCCACTGCCAGCTTCTTCCCTTCATGTTGCTCCCATGCAAGTTTGTTCAAACTTCTTCCGCCTTCGTTGACAACTCTTGCAACAGGAACCTATAACCGTCAGCCACGATCTGCAAAAGAACCAACCTCCAGGTCAACATTGATATCCCAAAGTTCAACGCCACCAGCTCCATCGACACATCCCCAAAGACCGGGTCTCAGGGGGCTCCATTTGACATCATAAACCATGTCTTCCTTCGCAAATTCAACCTCCTCCCTAACGATCTGCTGACCCTGAACTCCAGTCGACATCTTCGTTTTCCATAATCGCACAGTCCAGTCTAAGCTGCTTGAAAGCACCAGATCGCCAAGATCAATTAGTCCTTTGACGGGATGAAAATCGACTGAGGTGACTGGTGCTGTATGACCACGGTATGATAAGTTTGGGTCAACTCCGGCCTTGGAACCAGCTCGATCGTATCGGTGAACTGGATACAACGTGCCTTCTTCAGTGCCAAGAATAAAGTGTGTTGGATCCGACGTCTGAAATGTAAGACAGGTCGGTGCAATCTCGTCGGTTTTGGTAGGTGGTGGTGTCGATAATTCCAATAATTCCTTGATTTCAGTAAATTGAGAAAATACCAAGATACTTGAGGTTGAGCCAACATATCGACCGTCCAAGCACAGACTACACCATCTGTTGAGCAACTTATCACATTATTTGCATTCTGAGTTCCAACGACCATAACTCCATAGACTGGATGCGTATGTCCACCTCCGCCCAACGGAGTTTTCAACACAGGATTGGTCTTTACACGTGTATCCCATAGTAATATTTGCCCGCTGTATGCTCCACCAACAACGAGGTTTGGATGAAAAGGCGAGAAACTTGCGGTGAGAATATCTGATTGCGAATGGAAGGTATATTCCGCGCGACTAGGTAAATGAGAGTTCCAGATTTGAACTAGACCGTCCGGATCACTGGGTGCAGAAGGATTTTTGGTATATGATGCAAGAACCAGTTCGGAGAACTGTAGTATTAGGGAACTCAAGAAAAATAAACTTTCCTTTGGTGAAAACGAAAGACTAGTGATTGACCGTTTCTTGTTCCAGCGAGAATCATAGAAGGATAGTGACTCCTTGAGTTTCTGACCATGTGAATCTGACTGACTAATGAGTTTTGTTAAGCCAGTGGTTATGCGAGAGAAGCGTACGTCTTATCTTCAGATACCATTCCATAATCTACAAGAATATCATACTCTTCATTCATTGCTCTTTCGATAACTTTTGTACTACGATCAAGGAAATCAAGAAAGTTGTTGCTAGAGATGATTGTATCCTTTTCCTTTTCTGAGAGTTCTAAAATTAGGTAGATATAGAAATGATTGAAACCTGGAGTTTTAGGTATTTCCTCCTCTTGCTTCACAGGTTCGTTTGGTTTTTCTTCTTTCTCCTCCATTAGCTCGCGCCGTATTCTCTCTCTGATGGCATCTTCATTTATCGGTGTTGTCTTGATCGTATCTTCGTCGTCCGATATATTGGAAGTCTGTATTTCCTTGCTGTACATAATGACCTGAACCGTTTCTTCTTTCGGTGCAACGTCGAGTAGTATATTGACATCACCAATCTCTAGATTCTTCCTAGTCATTCAACCGTCCAATCCCCAAATTCAAACGCACGTTGACGCAACAATAGGGTGAATCAAAGGAGGGCTAATAACACCTCTCTCGCTCCCTATCTCGCTCTCCAAAGCACTGTCTGTCCTATTTCCGACAAGGCTTGCAACTAAGTCATCGATATCTTTTCTGGAAGAGGATAGGGGTTGCGGAGAAGTTATCTCTTGACGCGATAAAGATAATTTCCGATCTTCTCTCTGTTTGCGTAGTGCTTCGAGCTTTGCTTTCTTCGCTTCAATTTCTGCGCGACGACGTTCCATTATCCTCAATCGGATGATTATTAAATATGACGAAGTTGAGGACGCTGAATTGACCACCAGAAATATGGGTGGTGGTCGAGTCTTCTGGTGTGTAACTATCGTTAGCTTTATCTCATAAAACAACTGACTTGAATAGACATTAACGGAATTTTGATGATCTTTATCATTATCACCAGATAAAATAGGGTAAAAGACTGCTTGGAATGAGGTGCCTGTGACTATTTCCAGCTATTTCGTCAAATGGCTCTCAAATAGGTGCCTAACTCTCGTGAGAATATAAGACCGACAGAGCTGCATAGCACCAAACTGAATGAAAAATAAAGATGAAGATTTCATATCTGAACTTTAAACCTAGGGCATATGAAGTAGTATTGACTATAAAGTATGGACTATCGAGGGTTGGATATACCAAGTATTTACTTGTCAACCTTAAGGATTCATTCATAGATAGGCTGGCAATTACTGGGAGTACTATATATCAGGTCAATAAGAATCCACCATCGACACCGAAAGATTTTCCAGTGACATAACTGGCCTTCTCGCTACAAAGCCAACTCACTAAACCGGCGACGTCCTCTGGGGTACCAATACGCCCAAGAAGGGTTTTTGTGGCATAGAGAGCCATTGCTCCTTCTGATGTGATACCATGCATGCGCCCTTGTTGCTCGGATGCGAGTTTAAGCATCTAGATAATCTCAATTGGCATGTTTCAACGTTGAGCAATACCGGTGTCTGTATTACGCCAGGTGAGAAATTGTTCACACGAATTCCATATCTCCCAAATTCCAACGCAGCGGACTTGGTTAAACCTTCAATAGCATGTTTACTACAAGTATATGCGCCATGTGCGCTAAGAGCTGTCGCGCCCAGCACACTACCTGCACAAAGAATCACTCCACCTGAATTCTGACTGATCATTTGTTTTGCAGCAAGCTTGAAACATAGAAATGCTCCCCGTAGGTTGATAGCATGGTGTGTGTCCACGTCCTCTGCAGATGTTTCGAGAATAGGTGCACTTTTGAAGTATCCTGCGTTGGCAATCATCACGTTGACTGAACCGAGCTCTTTGACTGTTCGGTCGATGAGAGCAACGACGTCTGATTCGATAGAGATATCACCTAGAGTGATGCTAAATCCTTTCCCTAAACATTAATGAGAGCATCATTAAAATCCACCTAGCCCTTCGATTTCTTTCTGAAGAGGATCAAACCGACGTGGGTTATTACGGGTTCCGTGGACCGATATATCAAAGCCGTCTTTTGCCAGCTGCAAAGCTATGGCATAGCCAATCCCTTGAGCAGCTCCAGTAATAACTGCGACGGGCATTCTTGGATGTTTTTATAGTTGGCAAAACTAGTTTGGCAAATTTTGACTTATGGAGTTTCATGTCTTGCAAGGTAGCAACTAGGCGCTAGAGTGGCCAACATTCATTGAGAATCACGGAATCTGACCGCAGAACTTGATGACCTCTCACGGAACCGTGATAGCTTCAGAGTGAGAACACTCGAACAAGACCTCAGTCGCTCGCAGATAAAATACAAACATAACTGAAGAGCATAATCTCATAACTACCTACTCTTCAAAGATTACATAAAAGCGCACTTGTCATGATTACACGTGAAACCAAAATCGTCTTCGAGATCAGCCGACGTTTTCTTCGGAACTTCATGATATTCTGGAAGGCTAGATAGATTTCCAAGATTCTCTGCTGTCTTCTGACTTACACAAAACGCGTATGTCACTCGTTGTAGTCGATCGGTGTGCAACACTCCTGACGAAGAAGACATTTTTTCAAAGGCGAATCGGACGCATTTTGGAGTTTTTTCAGGACAAATTTCGACTTGAGAGTTAGACTGGGAGAGATAGCGAAGAGGAAAATACGTAGTTCACATCCTCTTTGGGCATGCTGGTCATTACAACTCACGATCCCTTGAACGGGATTCGGATCTTTTGGATAGTTGAAAAGGCATTGATCATTTCCAGTGGATTTATAGAAGTCTGAGAGGGAAATCGTTGGGTTGAGATAATGCCCAGATGGCTTATGATAAAATGTTTCGCGGTGCGATTGAAAGTTTGGGGGGACAACAAGGTTTCTTGTTGATAAGCATGCTCCGTTTGAGCATTGTTGTCCGGTCTCAGAAGGACAGTGCATTACTGCGTTCCATTAACTAGACTTTATGACAATAATACCTTTCTTGAGAGAAAATCCATCTTGCTGGTGTTTTGCGAAAGTCGCAACGAGTGTATCATCTTTGCAAACAAAGCTGTCAAATAAGGGATAGCCCGGAGCAACAAATGTGGATAATGTGGCGGGGAGGGCTGCTATTATGAGGAGGAGCATTCTTCAGGTGTAGATTTTTAGTCGCCGAACAGGAGGAAGATATAAGCAGAAGGGAAGTCCCCGAGAAAGTTTTCTCGGGGGTCTTGAGTATTGTCTCTGCTTGTGTTTCAGTTGAAGAAATAAACCAATGAGCCGCTGTCTAATGTCAACCTGTCGGCTGAAACAAATGAAAAAGAGAGATTCGTGTTGATGTTTCTGCCACCAAAGAGGCTTGATGGTGAAACCCCACCACATAGAAAAGAAATGTGCATCAAAATTGTCTGATAGATAAATTGCCATGTTGCCGGATTCCATTCGCCTTGTCTAATAATCGCTGCCATGTAAGTTTTAGTCAAATTGAAAAGGTACCAGACAGATGCCGCTGACTCGCCAAACAGTTCTCCCATAATTGATACACTTGCGCTGCATCCAAGCCGTCCAGCTCCAGCTTTGACCATCTTCTTGACGTCCGCCAATGATCGAATATTTCCACTAGCCTTGACACCGATACTTTCAGAAACGACCTCCCTCATCAACAAGATATCCTGGACTTTGGCCCCTCCAGCAAATCCAGTACATGTCTTGACCCATTTCACTCCAGCCTGTTCTCCAATTACACAACCCGAGATTATCTCTTCTGGGGTCAATAGGGCGGTCTCAAGAATAAGTTTCACAGCATTCGGTGAAACTGCATCGACCACTTGTTTGACGTCCTGATACACCAGATCGTATTCCTTTGATTTCAAGAGACCGATATTAATGACCATATCGATTTCTTCTGCACCATGTTCAACAGCTAATTTTGCTTCGTAAGCTTTAGTAGAAGTCTCATTTGCGCCGAGCGGAAATCCAATCACTGTGATTGCCTTGGTTGACGAGTTTTCGACCAGTTTGGATGCCAGTTTGATGTGACATGGATTGACGCAGACAGTCTTGAAGCAATATCTTATTGCTTGGTCGCAAAGTGTGTGGATTTCGACGGATGTTGATGCGGGATTCAGGAGGGTGTGGTCTAGAAGAGATGGAAGGATAGATGGATCAAAGTCTATTGATGGACGGAGGGCAGGAATACGGGGTGTAATTGAAGCAATTTTTGAAGATATTATACAAGGGAGATCGGCGGGCGTCATCTTTTCAAGTGGCGGTGGGTGATTCAAAGAGGAAGTAGTCCGGCTGAAAGAACAGGCGCCAGTTTCGTATGACGCCGAAATTACTTTTGATTATGGAGAACATATTGAACAAATCTGGTGTAGCTTTCTTGTTCCTCTATGAATTTCAGATCCCAACGCGTCAATAAACATATTGTAGATCCTGCGAATACAAATGCGAAAAATTTACGAGAGCTGTACAAATATTGGCAATCCATATAATTAAACAGTCCGGCGTTATTTCTTTTTGCCGTTCCTTTTAACGAGTGTCGGAAATATTCGATAATTCCATACAATCATGTAATCATCTCCCCGTCCTTGCTCATGAACTCGTTGATACTGGAAAATAACTAGAAAATTGTACACCCCATAACCTGTTAAACAATGCCACCAGCCATGGAACTCTAAAATCAGCACACTGCAAAAAAGAGCAACACACCAAGGAAAAAGGCCCATGGCATACCGATTCTCCGACGAATGCGTATAAGAGTGGTACAGCACTCATTATCGATGATCCAACATAGAAATCCCGTTAAGAAACTTTTGACACCCCAAATTCCAAATTTCTTGACTATTGCCTTTTGGGAATCTCGCACTCTATATTCCATAATCCATATAGTCCGCAGTGCAACACATATAGTGAGCAATCCATAGGTGATCTCATGAAATATAGGATCTCGAGAGTAGAGATACCATCCTGTAATCCCGCTTCCCAGGAGAAATACTCCTATTCCCATCGCTACCTGTGTTTCCGGACGGGAGGAAAGACTCCAGACTACGATAAGAGTTGTGAATATCATAGGGAGTTCGTCAAGCAATTGATATTCATAGCGTAAGGTCATGTGGAATAACCAGCTTCCAAGGCCAACGAGTCCAAATCCGAGAGAGGCCAAGATAAAACGTTTCTCGAGGTCCTGTGCTATTGTATTGCGGAGAGAAGAAACTGCGAGGAGAACTATATATGAGATGCAGAAATAAACGGGATCGATACTGAATACGAGATTTGTCAAGGTATTTACAAATTCGACGATGTAGGGAGTAACCATATAATTCTCTTCGCACCAGTCGATAGTGGATGAGCTGTAGCGTCAGGATGTCTTTTGAACACGCAGAAGTGTTTCTACAGAGGATCCCAGAACTGTGGCGATGGCACTTTTTCTGGGGAAAGTGCGCGAGAAGGAAGGGGAGGTTGGTTCATTGTATCCAGAAACCTGAAATGAAGCGCTTTAGTATGATTTAAATCGTCCAGGAACGTGGGGGAACCAGGCGGAGGACGGAAGCGTGGCGGGCGGCGCAGCCAAGAAAAGCCGCTGGTGCTCTCGATCCTGTATTCGCTTGCTACTCGAGACATTCGCTACTCCGCGAGGTCGCATAGTATCTCCGCAACAGGAATAACTTGTGCTATTAGCGCGGAACAATGCCAAGACTTGGTTTAATTTTTAACTGTGTTGACAAACATCATCCTCACTGGTAGACTGCTAACCGCTTTGTTTGCAGAGATCTGCAAGTGTTTCCGGGATACAGGACTGGTCGGAAATCCTATTGACAGGCAGAAAGTGACGTGAGTTACCATGGTGTCGTCTCACAAGATTCACTGTCAAGTCTGGATCGTTCAGCAAATTCCTTTCCTTTCCACGAGTTCAGCATCATTATATCCTTCCTGTGGGACTCAACCACGTCCCACTCGCAAAGATGAATTTTAACAAATACATTTATAAAGAAAGGATTGTTGATTGACAATAACACTGGGTGATATCTGGCTGAATTTGAAACACGTCTGGAACCTAATCCATTCCGTTCATTCATTAACCTGGCTATTTCTTACTCTTCCATTGGGCTACTCACCTCCACAAGGTCGTCCAAGTTAATATCATTATCACCCTAATCTAGTACTATTTAGCAGACTTCAAAAATTAATCACTGGACCTTTTCGCTAATTTAGGCGGACGCAGTAACATTTACGACAAAATTAATAAAAGCACTCAGAGATTCATGCCAAAAAAATGTTTATGGAACCATAAGTGCAAGTGACACTGCTATCTCCCTTTTGACACAACCACCATCGCAGCTTGAGCTATTCGAGCTATTTGTCGCTGCATTCTTTCGTCACCTTTGTTAAGTTGTATAGCAGAGGAGTGATGACTCGCTCTATGCCGCGATTGGTCGCCAAGGTAGAGATCTATTCTCGTACATCAGCGGCGCTGTCAGGGTCGAGATGATGACGTCCTCCAAATAGATACTATATATCCAATGTATTTAGTGTTTGGACTACATAGGCCTCCTTTAGAGGGGGCTGTGTTTATCCATCTTTCCAATCCGTTATCCAGGAACTTGGCCTGCTAGGGCCTCTATGTTATTAGTACACCCCAATAAAAAGTGTTTGCAAAATATTTGAATCTGTTCTACAGTAAGTATCAAAAGCATAAAGAGATACTGGTTCGCAGTATATTGTGGAATCCAAAGGTCTGACATGCAATAAATATTGTCCAGGACTATGAGTTTCAAGGGAGAAAGGAACTTGACTGATATAAAAGTATCACGATTTATCAGTTGATTGTTACCTAGAATTGTTAAACTGCTTTTACACTGTTCGCCTCTCCATTTATCACCAGCGCCATCGATATCGACTGACGTTGAACGTTGATATTTCCATCTCTGTGTCTTTCCAACCGAGACGAGCAGGTTCAAGATTGTCGTGATTTCATGATTTCATGCTCCAAATCCACTTCACACCACGACTGACGCCTTGTTCCAGCGCACATTCCAAAGGCATATGTGCATCTCTTTCTAAGTTGCACCCATTTAGATTTTGTCGGTTTTGGGTGAACTGTTCAAAAGTCGTTTGAGCTGACTACACCAAACTTATTCCCACCGACAATAATCAATCCGTGTCAATAACAATGACAAATATATCATCGCCTATTCCAGGCAGCTGGACCTTTTATGATAATCCATTTGATCGAAGCGAAAAGATTCTTGAAGCTCCTAAATTTATTGAAGATGATAATACGATCACTACCGGCGAGATACAGGGAGCTTCTGATCCAGCTACTACATATGTCGAACACAAGCTTGAGAGTTACCAAGATCTCGCCTCTATTGAACAGCTCTTGGCTCAGCTAAACGCACAACAGAACAATCTGAAAGAACATGTCCGACTCATAATAAGCGGAGAGACTCATATCAGTAGATTGAGCGTTCTCAAACGAATGTACATCAAGCTACGAAGGAAGTATCCAGACACAAGCTCGAAATTTCTGCCCAAACAGATCGTCTCATGGACCGTGTCAGTATATACGAAGCCGCAGTATCGGACAGTTCGCCATCTATAGAAAACTCCGACCTCAATAGGGAGCTCGAAGAATTGGAAGTGTTATTGAAAGATTTTTCAATGGCAAAGAAATATATGGATTTGATTATGCAAGCGATTTCCTTGAGGTTGCTGGTTCCACTCTCAGAGAGCCCAAGCTCATTGCTGATAGCGATTTAATTGACAAAAATACCGAAGATACGCGGACAGCTCTCGAACAGTTTAATACGCTAAGATCGCTTACAAACGATGTGAAGAGAAGAAATGATGATGCAGATAGGGGGGCAATGCATTTGATCGATTTTCTTCAAAAAAACACAGAAAGCATTTGGACCAGAATGCGCACAACACTTGGCAGGTAATCTTTATCAAAATTACAATCTCTGATGATCGGAAATCTGGAAGAAAGTCTCACTGCAATTGGATGGCCGCATAAAGTAGAGAGTATGGATGAGCATTCCTCAAGACAAATATTCAAGGAGAAATTCTTACAGGTGCTCTTGCTGGAGCCAAAGTAGATCTCTTGATTGCGATCAGGCGTTGAATGTATAGTGATTCAGAAGCACGAGCTGCCATAGACCATGACCTGGGTTCATATGAGAATACCAGACGATATAACGTTCTTTTACCCTTTGAGATCCTTGCGAAGCCTTTAGCAGTTCGTTTTCGATATCACTTTGATGGCAACAGGCCCACGAATCAGATCGATAAAGTAAATCTCAAATCTCATGATTATTACTAACTCTCCAGCCAGAATGGTTTTTCGTGCACACCTTACGAGTTCTTGAAGATCATTTGCCTTTTGTATCATCTCAGCTTCAACAATTGCTTAATTCTTTTGATTTTTCCAGTCATGACGCTATAAATGAGTTCATCTCTGCAGTTTTACAGATTATCTACACCAAACTATCGTCACTTTTGCCTATCGTCGAGAACGAGCCTCAACTAGTCTCTCATTTAATCGCAGAGTCCCTAAACTTTGACACCGCTGTCAGAAATCTCTATGGATACCTCCCATATGGGGAACATGAATGGAAAGGAACTGTTGATGTTATCATTGGAAAATCAATGTTTTTTGATCTGTGGATGGATTTTGAAAGAAATTGTACCTTCTTCATGTGCGATCATGACTAATCGTAAGTTGCCAATGAGAGATACGAACGTGTTATCAATTCTGATGACGCTTGGCAACTTGATTTTGAAACGGTCGAAAAGGAAGATACCAAACCTTCAAAATCCGCATTGCGACTAAAAGATCTCCTCTCTGCTGTCACAGATCGTTATCGAGAGGTTCCCTCAGCCCAGCAGCGCCTCCAGTTTCTCATAAATACCCAATTGTCTCTACTTGATTCCTATCATAATAGGCTCACTTCCTCATTGGAAGCGTTCGAAAGTTTGACGAAAGGACTGGGTCGTGCCGTTCCTGGAGTCCGACAAGATGATTCTGAACTCACCACTGGAATACAAGGGCTCGAAAGGCTATGTCGAGTATATGGAAGCTCATGCTTTATGCAGAAGACATTGGAACTTTGGGATGAGGACATTGTATTGAATTCTTAATTGGCATTCGCTGAATAGTCCTAGTTTTTCTTGAAGATGTGGCAGGAACTGATTTCAGAGAAAATGAAAAATCAACAGTTGTCCCCCTTGGTTGGTACCAGCGGCATTCCTTCGAGCGCAAAAAATGAAGACCAAACGCTATTCCAAGAGTCCTTCTATTCTTACCAAAAGCTCTCTGAGCGGACGGAAAAGCTGATATTACATCACTGCGTCAAAGAAGCGATCTCCTCGATGAATGATTATCTTCGAATGTATTCCCTTTTCGCACTTTGTGGAGACTAACTTCAAGATACACCTGGGGAATACATACAGATCTCAACTCTTCCGATCACCAGGCAATATCTCCTGAATTGACGAAAATTACAAATACAATAAGGACAATTGTACAATTTCTTGAGCATGCATTATCTCAATCGAAATTCTTGAAAATCTTCCTTGGTGTTGCGAACGAGCTGCAGCAGTATTTCTGGGATTGGGTTGTGATGAGGAACAAGTTCAGCGTATCTGGTGTCGGACAACTCTCTCGTGATATATCAGAGCTGACAAGGACATTCGGCATCTTCTTCTTAGAGTCTGAAAGCTATTTTCAAAGGTATGTTACGCCTTGTTCGTTGTCACACATTATAATCGTCTAGACTACAGGATGCGTGCACTCTTCTTAGTCTTCCAACTAAAGAAGACGTAAATGACTCGTCAACAAGCGTGTGTTTCGACGATGTAGTTGCCATGCTCATGCGGGATGAAAAAACAGGAAAGCATGAAGAAACAGAGCAAGTCCTTTCTGAATTAGGAGTCAAGACGATAGATCTGCAGCTTGCTCGGCAAGTTTTGCGTCAAAGTGTGGGGTTTACTGGTCAGATGACACCATGGGATCAGCCACATGTAGATAGGTTATAAACGAATAGATATTGTCAACTAATCAGTTGTGATGACACGAACAACAGTGAGGCGTTAGTGCAGCTTTGGATAACCGCACAATAAATCCTTTTGTATAAAGACCTAGTGGGTTTACTGAACTAATACTTGAAAATAAATATCTAGTCCACAT